>JABCPU010000242.1:0-104012 GCA_016800925.1 Suillus spraguei
ATACGTCGATCTTTGTTTCTCCAAGTCAAAAAATCCTCAACAATCCTTCTCACGGTTTCTTCATCTTCTTCTTCTCCTTTAACTTCGGTTTGTCGGAGTGGAGTCTTCTTCTTCCTATCAGGACAGTTATAGAAACGGTGTCCTGTCTTTCTGCATCCGAAGCATTGCCCTTTCTTCATGCATTCGGATCTTTCTGTGTCGGAGATTCGATCTACAACCATTGCGTTTGAGTCACGATTTGGAATATACCGCGCATTCCCATAGTTCTTCTTCTTCTGTTGTGGAATGTGACGTGTCCTCATGGCATTAAGCCGATGATGGGCGTTGTCAATAGCAACGCATTGCAGACAACATCTCTGAAGATTTCGGAGACATCTCCCGTATTGAAAAGCTTCGTAAGGATACCCCAGTTGAGACCATCTTGGAAGAACTGGATCTTCGTCGCGTTATTGGTGATATGAGCCTTGGCTGCAAGTGCCTCAAAGTCGGCGACATAGGTTGTGAAGATCTCCAGTTCCTTGCTTGAGGTCTCTAAGGCGTGTAAGCGCGGTCATTCTGGTATCCACTGGTTCGAATGCTTCTTTGAAGCTCTTCATAAAATCTACCATTGTCCCATAACCAACTTTTTGTCCCGAAGTGTCGGTAGATTGGGCGTGTTCAAGGAATTGTTCCTTCCATGACTTGGCGTTCTTTTCAGTCATGAAAGATGTTATGTAGATAATCTTCTGCTTGTCGGTGGTGTAAAGCTTTTCATTGATGTCAAAGTGCAAGTTGCACGACTGGATAAACTCGCGAGAGTTATCACGATCTCCATCAAAACCTATCGGTTGACCGATCTTGTATTCGAATTCTTTGGTCGACATGGTTGATGATTCTTCTGATGAGTTATACTTTCTCGGTGCCTACACGCGCTGTCTTGCTGTCCGTTAGGGCTTTCTTCTGTCAGAGGGCTTCTCTTGACAATCTGCTCAGCGTACGCGTACGCTAGTCTGCTGATCAATCGATCAGGGTTCAGGGTCGAAGACTTGATAGTCGACGATCAAATCGATCAGGGTTCAGGGTCGAAGACTTGATAGTCGACGATCAAATCGATCAGGGTTCAGGGTCGAAGACTTGATAGTCGACGATCAAAAGGACTTTAATCTTTTGTTACGAACTGGGGTGGCGTCACCAGCGACAGTGAAAAGACACAGGCGGTCTGCTGGGAGTTCTTACAATGTTTAAAAGAGAACAAGGTGAAAGTACAAGGAACGCGTTCCGAGTACGATCAAGGGTTCAGCCTCAAAGACAAGGCTAAGAGGTATCCGCGAGAATAGAGACTAAGGCTAAGGAGTGCTTAGACTTAGAGACGATCCAAGACGACTTAGGTTGGAGACCTAAGCGAAGGAGATTCCAGGTAAAACCCAGTAAGATTAAAGTAGGGAATCTACTACAAGTACACTGTGCTTAAATAGGCCAATATGTGCGCACAGACCAAGAGAAGTGTGAGAACGTAAGTGCGTATCCAAAGAAGGAAGGCAACTATAGTACAAATGCGTTGAGCATATGAGTCAGAGTCATGTTATGTAATATACACAGTAAATGAGGTAAGAAAATGAATAGGGGCACGTACGATTGTAACAGTGTACTACAGTCCATATATCCTAAAGATCTAGAACCCTACCATACTTTAACTCTATCCAGGCAAGATTGGGTTATCGAGTTGCTCACTGGTCACCCAGAACGCATCAGGTGTGAGCTGTTACAGTCGTACGTGCCCCTATTCATTTTCCTTTCTATTCTCGTATATCACATGATATGGAGCTTATTGCTTGGACACTTCCACTTCCATCAGACATCACATGACTGTATGATTCAACTAGTACGTCGTCGATACATCATATCATGTGATGTCATGACTTCCCATGACTCCATTCTCGGACTCAGTCGGTTTAGCATACATGTACACTAAACATGTGCTTTCATCTCTTACTCATGCATTTCAACATGCTTGTACGATACATGCCTTCCTCATTAGGATACACACTTATATTCTCACGGTTACCTGGTCTGTGCGCGCATATGTACATATATAAGCACAGTGTACTTGTAGTAGATTCTTTACTTTAATCTTACTGGGTTTTACCTGGATTCCTCTTTGCTAAAGATCTCCAATCTTTAGTCGTCTCTAAGTCTAAGCACTCCTTAGCCTTAGTCTCTATTCTCGTAGAACCTCTTAGACTTGTCTTTGAGGCTGAACCCTTGATAGTACTCGGAATGTGTTCCTTGTACTTTCACCTTGTCCTCTTCTGGACATTGTAGAACTTCCCAGCGGACCGTCTGTGTCTTTTCACTGTCGCTGGTGATGCCACCCCAGTTTGTAACAAAAGATTAAAGTCTATCTGATCATCGACTATCCAGTCTTCGACCCTGAACCCTGATTGCTTAGATAAGCAGATTAGCGTACGCGTATGCTAAACCGATTGTCAAGAGGAGCCCTCTGACAGAAGACAAGCCCTAATGGACAGCAAAACAATGCATGTAGGCACCGAGAAATCACACTCACCAAGATCGAATTACTTAGACTCCACGTCAACAACAACAACTACCTGGAAAAGAATTTGAATCCAAGATTGGTCTTCCAACAACAGAAGATCATGATAACTCTGTGGAGTTTATCCTATTATGCAACAAATCGCATATCGGATGCAGATCACAATGAATGCATGAAGAAAGGCCTATGCTTCATGTGCCAAAAGAAAGGGCATTGTTCCCATCATTGCCCTGAAAGGAAGAAGAAGACTTCGGACCAAAAGGCCGAAACAATGAAACTTCCTGATGAAGAAGATGAAGAAGAAATGGTACAATGTCTCACACAAGATTTTCTAGAATGGAGAGACAAGAAATCAACATACATCTCCCCCAACATACTCTTGTGACTTATACACTCTGTAGGTGAACGAAAGGAATTTTGTGTCCCCATCAAACTCCTATCGTGCGTTTGCCTACAGTCCGTGGAAACCACTGCCGTCATAGATTCCGGAGCAGCCGGAACCTTTATCTCTGAAGAGTTTGTGAAACTCCATAAAATTACCAGAAGAAAACTCAATGAGCCCTTCAAAGTCACAACTGCTGATGGTACCTATATCAAAGGAGGACCAATCACGCACTACTGCCTATTGATAGTCAGAATCGATCAATGCACCATGCTCGGCAAGTTTAATATCACTAAACTTGGCTGACGCGAACAGATATTATTGGGGATCCCTTGGCTTCGTGCAATGAACCCAGTCATTGATTGGACCGCCGAAACCCTCATTCTCTCTCGCACCCCAAAATCTGATGAAATTGAGATTGATATGGATAAAGATAGGAAGAAGAATGGACTCCCAATCAAATTTCCAGAACATGTGAAGAAGGCCTCTTCACAGAAGAAATGGGAGAACTCTAAGCTCCCATTGAAGGTTGTGACCTACACACCATCTGATGTTCTGAAAGATCCGGAACCTAAACTGGCATGTGTGCCGCACGTAATATCCCCAGAACCTGAAGTATGAATGCCACATACTACAACTTCCACTCCCCATGTACAACTGCCACGAGCAGTATCACCAATCCCTCATGCAGAGAAGCGCAAGAACAACTCTGAGCCTGAGTATCGGGCCAGACTCGAACCTATTGAGCAACGGCCAATAGAAGAACAGAAGTATGGAAAGAGAAAAGTGGAAGAAGAAATCCCTGGGTGGGATACAAACGTACTGAAACTATCCAAGTTCTACATTCCGCCGAAAACTCTTCAAAACACTCTCTCAGCTTTGATTGAAGAAATCCCCGACAAAGAAGAAGAACCAATGTCTGAAGACATTGCTGAAGAACCCGTGCCCTCATTGATCCCAACAGAGGATGATGACCAATTCAACACAATGCAAGACGTCTGGCATGCGCCAGAAGTACGAGAAATTTCCTCTTATGATCTTGGAGATGGAGAATTCCTTGTGGAGTATGACACTGATGGAGTTAGCATGAGAATCATTGAAGAAGTATCCATGGATACACCCCTCACACGTGATGGAACTTCCCGACTTGAACAACTCCCCAATTACTCCACAATCTCCCTTCCTCCCCCGAAATATAGTAATAAAGCTCAAGAATTCGCCACAGATGAGAAGGAAAAGAAAAAGAAACCCTTCGAAGAATTGGTCTGTTATGACCATGCAAAACTGGAGATTAGTAAGAAGTCCTGGTCTTACATGGGGTTGTACTGGAGGGTTGTAAAGTCAAAGGGGCTTGGCCTCAGCTCGTACGCTGTGCCCCTTACCCGAGTATGTGCCCTTAATTTCGGATGAAGTCCAAGGGAGAGTTCTGGTGAAGTCCAGATGGAGGGTCCGGACAAACTCTAAGACAGGATAGCTCGACAGAGCTCCGATGGACTTCCGGATGAGCGCGGGAATGCGCCGGAACTATTTCCAGAAGGTAGGGAGTAATGGTAACACTACTGGAACAAGTTCCAAGTTGAACAGATGAAGGATGGTCCGCTGGACAAAGTCCAGGGCAGGATAGGAGCAGAGCTCCGGAGGGAAAGATGATTCATAGATGTCAGAGGATAGGAGGAGCGGAGGAGCGGAGGAGCGGAGGAGCGGAGGAGCGGAGGAGCGGAGGAGCGGATGATCGGATGATCGGATGATCGGATGAGCATAGCTCTGTGGATCTTAGAGGAAGTGTTTGCTACTAGAGAGGAGTAGGTCTGGATATGGTGTAGAGATAGTATAGACTACTCCGGACAAGGTCTGGAATAGAAACAGACAGTATAAGACTACCAACGGTAGAGTCGGAGGTGAAACAGATGATAGATGGAGATGGACAAAGTCCGAAAAGATTATATGACATAGGATCAAAGCTCCGGCCTAGGGAGTGATCCCATAGGCCTGAGTTGGAAGCTTACAAGGGCCGGAGCCCAAGTGCAAGAACGGAGATGGAGTTATATAGACATGATAACAGATACAGAGTAATCAAAGGAATATACAGAAGTAGGAACAATGAATCAGACTGAGGTCTGCAGGAGTTGTACTACAAGTTTATATACTGTAGGTAGCATGCCGGAAGGCAAGCAAGGATAGTCCGAGGCTATGTTTGAGGCATTGCGGAACACAAGGCTATGAACTTGGAAATAAGACTTGTATGAAATATCTTATCAAGACGGAAGTCAAGATAACCGAAAGCCAGAGGTGCAGAGATAACCGAAAGCCGGACACAGGTATTAACCTAAAAGGAGTAACGCGCAGGTGCACAGGAATAGTTTCGGATATGAGCATGGATCGGATATGGACACAGATCGGATATGGACACAGATCGGATATGGACACAGATCGGATATGGACACAGATCGGATATGGACATGGACTGGATATGAACACGGATCGGATGGGTGGATCAGATCGGATGGATGGACTGAGTCGGATATGGATATGGATTAGATATGGATGGATATTGATTGGAGTGGATGGGTGGATTGGATATGTGAGCTGGATTGGATGGGTGGACTAGGATGTATGGATTGGGTGTCCAGATGTCCATGGATCAGACCTGAATGTATGGTATATGACATGGTCCCAGAATACTTGCACAACTTTGTGGACGTCTTTGCTAAAGACGGTCTGAACAAACTACCCCCCGAACGCCCTGGTATTGATCATCGGATCGATACTAAACCTGGTTTTATCCCTTGCACATCTAAGGTTTACCCGCTATCGGAAAAAGAACACGCTGCCGTCAAAACGTTTATCGATGAAAACGTTGCGAAAGGCTTCATCTCAGAATCGAAGTCACCCCAAGCTAGTGGCTTCTTCTTCGTGGGAAAGAAGAGTGGAGAATTGCGCCCCTGTCAAGATTATCGCTACATCAATGATTGGACAGTCAAGAACGCTTATCCGCTCCCACTCCCTATTTCCCTTGTTGCATGCCTTCACAACGCACAGTTCTTTATGAAAATGGATATTTGGTCCGGTTATAATAACATTCGCATCCATCCTGATGATCGCTGGAAAGCAGCATTCACTACGGAATTTGGCCTCTTCGAACCGAACATCATGTTCTCTGGCCTCTGTAATTCCCCAGCAACTTTCCAAGTGTACATGAATCGTACTTTCCAACAGGAAATCAATGAAGGATGGATGGTTATCTACATGGACAATATCCTGATTTTCTCTACAACAATGGCAGAACACCATGAATGAACCAGATGGGTGTTGATGAAGATACAAAAGGAACATTTGTTCCTGAAACCAGAGAAATACACCTTCGATGCAGAAGAAGTGGAATACCTCGGAATGATAATTCAGCCCGGACAAGTTGCTATGGATACTGCTAAGACCAAGGGAATCGCCAAATGGCCAAGACCAAGGGAATCACCGAATGGCCAATTCCAAAATCTGTAAAAGATGTTCGATCTTTCCTCAGCTTTTGCAACTTCTACCAAACGTTCATCTCCCACTACTCTGACATTACCCGACCCCTTATCAAATTAACAAAGAAAGATAAGGCCTTTGATTGGTCAACCGAATGTATGGACACCTTTGAAGAACTGAAACGACGCTTCACATCCCAACCAGTACTCCGCAACCCTGATCCTTCCCAACAATTTGCTATTGCTACCGACGCTTTGCTTGTAGCAACTGGCGGAGTTCTCTTGCAGACTGATGAGAATGGTGTTTATCACCCATGCGCATACCTCTCACAGTCTTTGAACCCCGCAGAATGCAATTACCAGATCTTTGATCGGGAACTCCTTGCCATAATCCGGGCATTGAATGAATGGTGTCATTATCTTGAAGGAAACCCGCACCCTATCCTGGTATTCACTGATCACAAGAATCTTCTGTACTTTAGAAGTGCACAGAAGCTTACCCATCGCCAAGCACATTGGCAACTGATTTTGTCTATTTACAACATTGAACTGCATCACATTGCAAATACCAAATTGGCAGTACCTGATGCACTATCTTGCCGACCCGACTACGACTCCGGCAAAGACAATAATGAGGACCAGACTCTCCTCCCTGATGCTCTATTCATTCGTCTTATTGACACCGACCTGAAGGATGTTCTGTCATCCTCTGACCCCCTCGACGACCCTGTCTTTAAGACAGCATCCGACGCCCTTGATGGCGTGTGCCTTCCCCCTATGAAGTCGGCACTCTCTGACTGGAAGATTGAGGAGAACGTCCTCTATTTTAAGAATCGTGCCTACATTCCACCGGCACATCGTCCCAACATCCTGAAAAGATATCATGATCATCCTACTGAGGGACATCCCGGTAGATTCAAAACTGAAGAACTTGTCAAGCGAGAAGCTTGGTGGCCCTCTATGGGTGCCTACATCCGTAAATATGTCGAGGGTTGCGCCCTTTGTCAGCAAATGAAGTCGGACACGCATCCGGTCCGCCCTCCTCTTGTGCAAATCCCTTTCTCCACTTCCCACCATTTTTCACAAATCTCCGTCGACTTGATCACCGATCTCCCCATGTCAGGGGGCTTTGATAGTGTCATGGTCGTGGTGGACCATGGCCTTATGAAGGGGGTAATTATCATCCCTTGCCTTAAAACCATCACTTCCGAAGGCATTGCCAAGTTATTTTTGAAACATGTTTATCGCCGATTTGGACTCCATGACAAAGTTATCTCTGATCGTGGCCCGCAGTTCTTATCTTGTTTCTCAAAAGAACTTGCCCGACTCCTCGACTATACCATTGCTCCATCTACGGTGTAACGAACATATTGGCGCTGGGCTTAAAACCCCATATTTTGACACTCGTCTCATGTCTACAGGAGATAACACTTGTCCATGGCCGTCTTACCCCTTTAGGAGTACCGGTGGCATCCCACGCTTACTGCACACCGTACCGACTGCTGCACCTCATTCTACAAACTGATGTCCTTCCATGTCCTTGCCACATCCGCATAGCTCCATTTGGTGCGTAGTTTGTTTCCTGTTCACTATCAATGATTCCACGGCAAGCGTTATTACATGTTGCCTTGTGCCGCAGTGCCTCGCGCTATGTATACTTATGGCGGTTACTACACTCCAGTGCTACTGATCTTGCCTAGAGTATTCCGAGTACATACAAATTAGAATATAAGCACCACGTACCCTGCACGATACAGTACCTGATTTTACACCATTGCACGTACTATAGGTCAGGATTATTGTCTAGCTCTGGATCAACCCAGTAGTGGACATAGTCTTTAAAGTTCCCTCATTGCTCGTTAATACATCACGCTCATTCTCCGTTACCACTGGCATACCGCTGGACTTTTGATTGTTACTTTTGACTGAATTTCTCATGCTCCGCTACTTTACCGCTGAAAGTACTGTGGACTTCCTTACTGTTTCTTTGCACCGCTCGCAACCTTACTGCTACTGCTGAGACCACCGCTCGACATTGCTCGCTAGATGCAACTGTTACTGACTTTATCTCGACGACGGTAGCACCGCTACGCATGACGCTAGTTCCGGCGGTATCATCGCTGACTGCGGCAACTTACTGCTGACTTCAACGCTTGTTTTGCAAATAAATTAGACTCGAACTTGACCATACTAAATAGGCATCCCCCTTTAGGGTCGAATGCTCTTGTTCTTACAAGTGAAGCAGACTAGACGGAGCGCAAGACTAACATACTAGTTTAGGCAGTGGTTTATCTACAGCCCAAGCTAGGTTGTATCTTTACAACGGCTTACCACCCCCAGACTGATGGTCAGACCAAGCGGCTCAATCAAGAATTAGAAACATATTTGCGTATCTACTGCCGCAACAATCCCAGAAATTGGATAGAACATCTCCCTATCGCAGAGTTCGTTCATAATCATCGAAATCATGATGCAAGGAACGCATCACCATTCTATCTAATGATGGGATATGAACCACGTGCCATCCCTCATCTGATCCCCAACTCATCTGTCCCCGCAGCAGAAGATCGAGTACGATCCCTGCAAAAGATAAGAGAAGAAGCAATCGTCTGCCATAACATTTCAATGCAAACAATGGCCGAACAATCCCGAAAAGAGAAGTACACTCCATGGAAGATCGGAGACAAGGTCTGGCTGTCAGCAGCTAATCTTAGACTGAAACTCCCATCACGGAAGCTCGCACTGAAACGATACGGACCATTCCCTATTATTGCAGTTCTGTCACCAATCATGTTTACACTCAAACTTCCTCAGCAATGGAAGATCTATCCCACGTTCCATGCTTCGGTCTTATCATCATATAGCGAAAACAACGTACACGGCCCGAACTTCTTAGAACCCCCACCTAACATCATTGAAGAAGAAGAAGAATATGAAGTCAAAGTGATTCTTTCTCACAAAGGCACCGGCAGTCGCTGAAAATACCTCGTGACATGGAAAGGATATTCATTGGGAGATAATGAATGGCTTCCAGAAGGAAACCTGAAGAACTCTGCTCGAATCCTGAATGCTTATAAGAAGTGAAATTCACTCTGAGTATCTCGACAATCAATTGTACACACAATCGATCAACTGAAATCATCAAAACATGTCTCAATCATCCACGTCTTCTTCATCCTCATCAAACATCTTGAGTCTCATTGACTCATCGTCATTCGCACTCCCCAAAACCCCAGAACAAATCAAATCCAGTCTATGTGGGAGGCTGTAATCCTTGATCCATCATACACTGAACGCCTTGATTCCCACATCCTTCACACCAACAACATCGTGTTAAAAGAATTGATCCTCATAATGAGGACTGCTGAACTACTTCTCACGCCTGCTGCCATTACCAATCGAGCCCTCGCCACGCGTTATGTGCAAGGGACTATCAAGAAAGCTATTATTCAGCTTCTTGCTACCAAGAATTTCACAGACACCATCTTAGCCATCGACAAACGACATGCCGCACACCATGAGGTCATTAACCTTACCCAGAATGACTCAGTAGTCATCGATTTAACTCATAACACTCCTGAACGAGAAACTGCATTATCCCCAGTTTCTATTCGCAGATCCCCTACACCCTTTGTGCCGTCACTTCCCTTGTCACCCGTAACAACGGAACTCGCTATCCGAACATCATCACCATTCTTAGAACCAAACCCCACTCCACCGCATTATTCTGATATCTTCCCAAGATCATCTGCTCGCAGATTTGCACAGAGAAGACGTAACACTATCAGAACCATAATGACTGTAGGAATCAATCCTCTCAAAGTCCTTCGACCTCTCCATTCCCCATTCCCTGATCGTACCGACGATCAATACACCATAGACATTGGTAAAGAAGAAGCGTTAGGACACACTCACCAGCACTATGCTGACATCTTCTGCCATGGATGCTACCAACATGGCCATAAACTGCGCCACTGCTCCAATTATTTCTGTCGCGTATGTGGGATCTTTGCACCAGGACATCTTACAGATGTCTGTTGGACTCTTGATGGACAAATGTTACTGAAGAAACAACCTGGAGATAAAAGTTATTATGCCGCATTGAAGAAACTAGAAGAAGCCTTCGATCAAGTCACTGCCACTGAAGAAAGAAATGGTGTACCAAGTACAGCCAATGCAGAAAACTGGCTTGTAGACATTGAGCTTGACGCAGCCTGGACCAGTGGGCTAGACTTTTGATTTGGTTCGGTGAACCAACCGCTTAAAAGAGGGGTAATGTTACAGTCGTACGTGCCCCTATTCATTTTCCTTTCTATTCTCGTATATCACGTGATATGGAGCTTATTGCTTGGACACTTTCACTTCCATCAGACATCACATGACTGTATGATTCAACTAGTATGTCATCGATACGTCATATCATGTGATGTCATGACTTCCCATGACTCCATTCTCAGACTCAGTCGGTTTAGCATACATGTACGCTAAACATGTGCTTTCATCTCTTACTCATGCATTTCAACATGCTTGTACGATACATGCCTTCCTCATTAGGATACGCACTTATATTCTCACGGTTACCTGGTCTGTGCGCACATATGTACATATATAAGCACAGTGTACTTGTAGTAGATTCTTTACTTTAATCTTACTGGGTTTTACCTGGATTCCTCTTCGCTAAATATTTTCAATCTTTAGTCGTCTCTAAGTCTAAGCACTCCTTAGCCTTAGTCTCTATTCTCATAGAACCTCTTAGACTTGTCTTTGAGGCTGAACCCTTGATAGTACTCGGAATGCGTTCCTTGTACTTTCACCTTGTCCTCTTCTGGACACTGTAGAACTTCCCAGCGGACCATCTGTGTCTTTTCACTGTCGCTGGTGATGCCACCCCAGTTTGTAACATGAGCTTGGCATGCATGCCAATGCTTTTGTGGAGCTTATCTCTGAGCTTCACACCATGGGCCATTCAGACTCCAAGTTTGTGTCCCTTGAGGAACAACTTGTGATTTTTCTCTACACCTCCGTGACTGGCCTATCAATTAGGCATGTTGCAGAGAGATTTCAATGCTCGAATGAAATGATGTAAAGATACAACCTAGCCTGGGCTGTAGATAAACCACTGCCTAAACTAGTATGTGAGTCTTGCGCTCCGTCTAGTCTGCTTCACTTGTGAGAACAAGAGCTTTCGACCCTAAAGGGGTGTTAAGACTGTACTCAAGGGTAGAGAGATCCAAAGGGCTTTGGCCTCAGTTCGTACACTGTGCCCCTTTCTCGAGTAATGCCCTTTATTTCAGGGAGGAGTTATTCGTCCGAAGACCCGGAAGGGGTTGCGTGACAGATCCGGGTGTCCGAAGGTGTCGGATATAATACGTCTGAAGGTAATTCGGAACGTAAGGAGAGGAAAGAGATTAAGGCTAGTTTCGGAACGAGTTCCTAACTAGAAACTAACGGAGATGGACTATCCAAAGATAGAGTCGGAGGTATGGACTATAGGAGTCAATCCTAAGTCTCGGAAGGTGACTTAAAGCGGAGAGTGGCTTAAGTCCGGAGGAGGCAGAATGAGTAGAATCTAAGATGATATTCGAACTAAGGTTCTACGGAGATCTACAAGTGGTTTATATACAGTAAGTATCTAAGATGGATAATTAGCAAGTCCGGGACCAAGGGCAATGTACGAAGTGTAACGGAAGTCTATTAGTTATTGCACAGCGGATCAGTAAGCATGAATCGGAAATGAACACAGGAAACGGATCAGTAACACAGGACGGAAATATAAACAGCCGGAGTACCGGTAGTAGGAGAAATGACGAAAGGAGATAGTCGCAGATGTTCACCAGGGAGTTAAGGTGCGAGAAGTGAGTACATTTGGATGGGTGGTCCGGACAGGATCTGTGGACCGGACGGATATGGAAACGATCGGATCTGGACAGATATGATCGGATCTGAGATTAGAAGTATGGTATATGACAATATTACATATACGGGTGGGCCTAGATATGTATCATAAAGACGTACAGCTGATGTAGCCACCAGAGAATCAAACACATAGGATACATGCACCCTATGAGTGCATATACCTACCATCGACCACCAAAATCTAAACCCTGAAGCACAAAAACCTGAATTCATCATGTCTGACATTCATTGATAATTGAGGTGCTGGGTGCCGGGTGCCAAGTCCCGAATCCAGGAACTCGAAACTGGAGATTCAAACTAGAGATTTCCTGAATTCCAGATACCCAGACACCCGAAACACAACACACAAGGTGAAAGATTTAAAGTCCATGTGTGGAGTCATCTAGTGCCGAGTGCCGGGTGCGGGTGCAGAGTACCGAAACTAGAAACTAGGAACTCGAGATTCGAGACAAAACAGACATCTACCAAAAATGTGTGGATCAAAGTTTTGTTGTTGCCTGACATGTGTCTGAGTCCTGAGGACCGAACCCCAAAATTGTAGACTACCAGATTTCGGGATTCGGGGTTCAGCACTCGAGATTTGAGATGAAAAAGATATCTACCAAAAATGTGTGGATCAAAGTCATTTTATTGCCTAACATTGTTTTCAGTCTCAAGTGCAAAAGCCCGAGTACCGAACCGCAAACCCCTAAATAGTAGACTACCAGATATTGGAGTTCGGAGTTGGCACTTAGAATGTGTGGATCAATAGGTGTCTATTGCCTCACATTGTTCTGAGTCACAAGTCGCGAGTGCTGAGTGCTGGGGTTCAGGGTTCAGCACTGACAATATGTTGCTCAAGATCTTTCACATTATGAGTACCAAGTCCCGAGTCCAAGTGCCAGGTGCCGGAGTTCGGGGTTCAGCACATAAAAATGTGGATCAAGGTCTTTCACGTTGTTTTGAGTGCTGAATACTGATCCCCGAGTGCCGGGTGCCAGAGTTCGGGGTTCGGCACTCAACATGAGTAAATCAAGATCATCATATTGCCTCACATTGTGCTAACTCCCGGGTGCCGGAGTTTGGGGTTCGCACTCAACATGTGTAAATCAATATCTTTGTATTGCCTCACATAGTTTTAACTTGCAGGTGGTGGGGTTCGGGGTTCGGTGTTAAAATATGTGGATCGATATCATTCACATTGTTATGAGTACCAAGTCCCGAGTCCCGATTGCTGGGTGCCACAGTTCGGGGTTCAGCACATAAAATATGTGGATCAAGGTCTTTCACATTGTTTTGAGTCCCAAATAACAATCCCCGAGTGCTGGGTTACCATGTGAGGCAATACAAAGATATTGATTTACACATGTTGAGTGCCACACCCTGAGCTCCGGCACCCGGAGTTAGCACAATGTGAGGCAATACCATGATATTGATTTACACATGTTGAGTGCCAACCCAGCTCCGGCACCCGGGAGTTAGCACAATGTGAGGCAATACCATGATATTGATTTACACAAGTTGAGTGCCAACCCAAGCTCCAGCACCGGACTTGGGGATCGGCACTCAACTTGTGTAAATCAATATCATGGTATTGCCTCACATTGTGCTAACTCCCGGGTGCCGGAGCTCGGGTGCGGCACTCAACATGTGTAAATCAATATCTTTGTATTGCCTCACATGGTTCTAACTCATGGGTGGTGGGGTTCGGGGTTCGGTGTTAAAATATGTGGATCGATATCTGTCTCATTGTTATGAGTACCAAGTCCTGAGTCCCGGTGCCAGGTGCTGAAGTTCGGGGTTCGGCATTCAACATGTGTACATCAATATCTTTGTATTGACTCACATTGTTCTCACTCCTGGGTGCCGGGGTTTGGGGTTGGGTGGTTAAATATGTGGATCGATATCTTTCACATGGTTATGAGTCCCGAGTCCAGATTCCCAACTGCTGGGTGCCGGAGTTCGGGGTTCGGCACTCCACACGTGTAAATCAATATCTTTGTATTGCCTCACATATTTCTAACTCCCGGGTGCCAGGGTTCGGGGATCGGTGATAGAATATGTGCATCGACATCTTTCACATTGTTATAAGTTCCAAGGCCCAAGTCCCGAGTGCTGGGTGCCGGAGTTCGGGGTTCGGCACTCAACATGTGTCAATCAATATCTTTGTATTGCCTCACATTGTTCTAACTCCCGGGTGCCGGAGTTTGGGGTTCAGCACATCAAATATGTGGATCGATATCTGTCACATGGTGATGAGTCCCAAGTCCAGGGTCCCGGGGTTCGGGGTTCAACACTTAAGATATATGGAATGATATGTTTCACAATGTGACCTGGCACCCAGCACAAGGTAACTCAACAGATATGTTTCAAATTCTTTAAATTGTGTGTTGTGTTTCAGGTAGCCGGATATCCGGCATTCGCCAAATATCCATTGTGAATCTCCAGTATCCAGTTCCGGATTTCCGGACTTGGCATCCAGCACTGACATTCATTCAAACATTGTATATACATCTATGAACATACACTTATGTAGCCATTTCACCCTCATCAGCAGAGGGTTCAACCTTCACCTCAACATCCATATCATCAGAATCATATTCTGGGACAAGGTTGCCCAGATCATCTGAGTCCACAATTTCGCTGGACGTTTGTGGACCCTCAGGCTGAATCTGGCTGAGCTCAAATATGAGACCCTCAATGATAGATGCAGGCTGGACTTTCGGAGATGGAGGCTCCATCCCTGCCATATCCAAGTCAATGAGGGGAGTAAGTGCAGATGGGAGGGGTGAGATGGACAGGGGGACAGATTGATCAAGCAAAAATGTTGCATTGACAGGAGAGTCGGGAAGTGGAAATGAAGGGTGTTGGTCGATGACTTTGCGTTGAAGGCCTACATTGCAGGGTATCAATCTTACCATCCTGCTCCGCCACACAAGCCTCAAGAAGAGCAATTCAAGCGGCACCATCCTGAATAGCAATTGCCATGGAATGGAGATCCAGCATGGGCACATTGAGTGCCAGATGAGGCACTGTGGCACTCGAAGACAGAATAGCTAAGTGAAAGATAAGGTCAGATGGTCATAGAAAATTGAGGTGACTCACGAGCTGGTGCAGGTGCAGGTGTCTTGGCAGCAGTGATTGTCTTGCTGTGCTCATGGGACTGTGCCTTGGGTGTGGTCACAGCAGAGACAGCTGGAGTTCTGGAGGGGCCACAAGATTGACTGCGAGTTCGGGCCCTGGACTGCAAGGCAGCTGGAGCATTGGAGGGAGCTCTGGAAGGTGTCCTGGAGCGCATCTGGCAGGTGGTAGACTTCCCTCAAATGCATTTGGGCGGGGATCCCATAGATGCTGGGACACATTTGATCTTCTTGGTGGCACAGCGGACGCACGACAAACACAGGGCATGGGTCCTCCTGTCCAACAGAGTGGCTCAGGGCCAATTCTCCTGGGTGCAATAATGGCAGGGGTTGTTCTGTGGGTTCTGTTAGTTGATGGACTCATTGGAATTTATTAGAGTACTCACTGGGCTGGGAATGAGAATATCACCTGTATCAATGACTGGAGGTTCCTCAGGTGGAGTGCTGGACATTGCCTGGGGGGTCTCGACGACCTCCAGATGACTGCTGGAGGTAGCCTGATAATGGGTAAGCATAGGCGGGAGGTCCAGACACAGAAGGATTACTGACCATAACCTTGGGTGGACTGCCAGCAATGAGCTGATGATATATAGGCATGTGTCTAAGTGCCAGACAACTAAATATTACTTACCAAAGCAGGACCAAATAATTGCTTCTTTGGGGAACGGGGTGAATGAGGGGAATGGGGCATCCCTACAACAATTGTGGAGGGCCAGGGCAGGTTGAGCACTGGCATTCCACTTGAAATAGGCTACAAAAAATTGAGAGAATGAAAACAATGAACTGGACGACATACCTGAACAATCGAGTCTTCCTCATCTTCTGACTCCACAAACACCTTCGGCTTCACATTGCGAGTTGCCTTGACTCACTTGCGACCCTTCTTCGCTGACTTCAGAGGTGAGGAAGAGTGTCCAGACATCATGGGGGACTTTCTCTTCCTGCTCCCTTCCACTTCCAGCTCTAGGTCAGCAACAACCGCCTTACCTTTTCCCTTGTCCCGGAACTCGGTGGCAGTGTTGGTGGAAGAACTGGCGACATTGCCAGTGACGATGGGTGGGGAGGGAAGGTCACAGTGATTGAGCCAATTGAAGGGTTAGGTATGACAGGGAGATCACCTGAATGGTCACCTAATGCCTCCCAGGTGCGAATCTTGCTGCGCCAGGAGTGTTTCAACACCCAGGGGTCATCATGGCCGATGCTGTGCCAGTTGGGCCACACCCGGGGAGTCATGGACCTAACTTCCATCAACTCCTTGGAGCAGGATGCAATGATGCCGGGCATGTAAGGCCCTTTCTCATGCTCCCTGACTATCTCAGCCTACACAGATCTTAGAAAAACCAAAAGTAAAATTAACACATGAATGGTACTTACCACAAGATTAGTGACTTGTGCTGTCAGAGCAAGGTGGGCTTGTCCAGTGCTGGCAGGCATGAGCCACGCCCCAGCAATGATGCCCACAATCTGAGCAGTGGTTGCCTTGAGACCGGCCAAAGAGGTTTGAACTGGAGTAGACATTTAGATTGACTTGAGAGATGTGAAAAGCTTGAGATAAGTTTGAAACCTGTTATCACTAGGATGAAGTTTCAAAAGAAACCAGACAATTGAAGGACAATGTTGATAAACATTGATTGTTTGTCTTTGTTTGGTCATGGTTCAACTTTCAGCAGTTGCTAGCCATGTGTTGAACTTCAAAGTTATCAGTTATCAATCAGTTTGATCAGTTGATCAGACATCATGAGATCTCAACCAGCAGTCAGATTTTATGAACCTCCGGTCACTGAATGCAACTCAATGGATGTGGATGACTCAACTGAGTCTCAGATTTCACTAGGTATGTTGTGTTTTCAGTATAGCTTTCAATTGACCAGAGATGGACCAGATGCACTGGATGATGTATACCTTGGGCTGGATGATGAGACTGAGTCCTGGATTTCATCAGGTATGTGTTGCTTTCAGTATATCTTCCAATTGACCAGACATTTATTGGTCCGGATGTCTCAGATGCAATTCCTGGTAGGTTTCTCAATTCAAATGTAGATAATCCAACTTTGCATGTTCATTCAATCCATCCAGATCAATTATACCTGGCTCAGGCTGAGGAACTCGCTTTTTTCAACAATCTGGACTTGTATCTAGGGCCTGAAGATAATCTTATTGATTGTGATGAAGTACTGGAATGTGCTGATGTTGAGATTGATGCTCTGGCTATCCCAGGATTAGCCATTCCATGTGAGTTAATTCATACCATCTCATTTTCATTATTGATGTGATCTCCCAAGTGAATGCAACACCTCTGGAACGTCAATACCCCATACCGGAACTCAGCAATGAAGAACTGTGTGCCATGCTTCAGGAGTTCATGCCACTCATGTCATATGATCAAAGAGAATGTGAGTATTTAATTGTCCATTATTTATCTTTCTGCTAATTTTCTGTAAGTTGCATTGATTCTAGATCGCCTGGGTCATTACCAACAGTGTCATGGCAATCTTCCGGAGCCTACTGTACATCAACTCCTCGAGGCTGACCGACCATTCCAAGTGGCTTGGGCTGACACATCCAACAAACTCAGAAGAGCTGATATGGACCTCCAGAGGTTGCAAAGGGCCAAACAGAATTGCTGCTGGTATTAGATACCCTCATTGAGAAGTGTGATGATCAACCTCATATGTAAATATTTGGATATTCATACACATACTTACATCATGTACACCACCACTGAATTTTTAATGTATAACAATCATATTTCCAATTTATTTAGATGATGCACAAACCATAGTGTTGAATACCAACTACCAATGATGATACCCAGGGTCCAGAGCTCAGTGATCGGGATTCATCTGGAACTCGGTGATCAGGATTCGTCCGGAACTCAGTGCTTCAGATTTGACATTTGGGACATGGGACACAGTGTTTTGAGAAGTGTGACAAAGGATGATAGTGTGGTACAAATGGGGGCAGTTTGGTATATGTACATTATTTCCTTCCCCTTGCCCTGGTTACTCGAAGTGTACTCTCTACCAGCTTTTGAGACTTACTCCGGGTGGTCCTTGTGGATGGTTCAATCACAGCTTTCTTGCCCTGTATGCTTGTTGGTTCCAGCAACATGTTCCTCTCTTCCACTTCCTCAGTCAACCTGGCCAGGAGGTTGCCCATTTGTGATGTCAAAAGTGCACCTGTTTTGGCTGGCTTGGCTGGGTGAGGCTTCGGCATTGAACATGGAACTTCTGTCTCCTTGGGTGCTGAAGATGGATGTGCTGTTCATCTGGGTTTCTTCAGCGGGGATCGACCGTCAGCCGAGTCATTAATGTCATCCTCCATGTGATGAGTGTCACTGTCGGTATCACTCTCGGCTTCTGTTGATGAATCCTGGGGCCTTCGGAGAGCTACCCTCTGCTGCATTCTCACTTTACAAGTCTGACGAGAGGGCGACTTGCCAGATACCACAGATGGTACCATGTCCCCATCTTTATTCTTCCATGCTTTGAACAGGAATGTTGAATCTTTTCCTGTTTCCTGCTGAGCATACCAGAAATTGAGCAAGGTTGTGGTGTCCCAGTTTTGCAACTTCGAAGGCTCCTTCAGGTCAATATCCGCTGGAAGATACTTCCTTGCCACAAAGTCATCCTGACTTTGTATGAGGGCACTCCATGGCACGACAGCCTTGTCATTCCTGGAACATATTCCTGTGTCCACGCATTCAGCAACATCTTTGATGTTGCCACGAAAGACTCACTGTAGTGCGATGTAAGAAATGCCCTGACTATGGCTTTCTTCTCCTCAAGTTTTGTTTCTGTGATGTCTGGAAGTAACGGCATCCCATCCCCATC
The DNA here is from genome assembly GCA_016800925.1 of Suillus spraguei. NCBI lineage: Eukaryota > Fungi > Basidiomycota > Agaricomycetes > Boletales > Suillaceae > Suillus > Suillus spraguei. Next base: position 19,251 of record JABCPU010000242.1, read on the forward strand.
TGTGTCGAGTTCAAAAGCTGGTTTTCTGACTCTTTTGTGACCTCCCTTCACCTGTCGTCCTCCGTCCTGTGCCCCGGCACCTATCATTGTGATGATCAACAAATTCATTCTTGCATCCAAAGTTCAAACACTCACCAAACTGTTCCTGGGCATACTCCTGCCATACTGGCTCAATGTCCTCCCAGTCCTTTGTCTTCATGAAGCTATCACCATCTCCTAATGCCTCATTATCATCATGCCTGCACACATATATTAAAAGATCGGCAATGACGGACACAATTGACTTACATCCAGAACAGAACCTCTCCCTCTTCATTCTTCCAAGCTGACAACACAAACACTCTCATCCCACATTGCCTCCACATCTCTTTCGAAAAGTGCTCCATATATGCCAGTCCCTTCTTACGAGCAACTTGTGCTTGTATCTCCAGAGGAGGAAAGCTGTTGGACCATTCTGCCACTGTTTCTTTTGCCTTCTCCAACTCCTTATCGTCCAATTCAGCCATGACTCTCTTCACAGCCCCTTGATAATGTTTGAACATACTGGGATCTCCCGGCTTTGCCCCGGACTCATCCTCAATCCTCTTTAGCACCTCTTTGCGGTTCTGCTGGTAGACCACCATCCTAGGCGTCCATTTCCTCCCATACTTTATCATGTCCTTCCTTTCCTTCTTTTTCTTGTTTTTGAACAACCAAGTCTTATACATCTGAGAGTTGATGGAAGAATAAGATGTTAAAATTGTAGTTTTTCAACACAACGAAGACGCATCACCTGCTTCCTCTTTTTCCATTGTCCTTGGTCGACTTTAGGAGCAAACAACCTGGCTGCCCTGGCAATTGCAGTAAAAACCCCTTACTTCTCACCCCTTTTGACCGCGGTCCACTCAGGAAGGTAGTTCTTCAACTCCAAAATCTTGTTTTCCGTGAGCTTCTGTGTCTGTGGTTGACGTGCCCTATTTCTGCTGGAAGTCGAGTGAGTGGGATGACCCGTCCTTGCTATGGTGAATCAGATTGCAGAATTGGCTGAGGATAAGCAAGGTGGAAGTATTAATGAATTGTCAGAAGTTGAACTTTGAGAAAAGCCTAACAGTAGCTTAATTGAGCTATATTGGTCCCGAAGCCATAAATGGACATAAATTTGTAATGAGTCGGCAGGACAGTATGACACCACAATGTAATAAAAATTCATTCCACCTGAGCAGATGCTTTGCTTGCAAAATTAGCATTAGAAAATAAGATGAAGATAGGTAGATGCACCCCATTGCAAAAATCCCACAGGGTAGAAGCAAGGGGCAGGAGCCTACAGGTCCATGCCTCACTCTCCCCCAGAATCACCAACACTTCAGCCTGTTCAGGCACCACCTCCTTGGGATGACTTTCCTGACAATACTTACAAGCAAGACCAAGGCTCATTTGAGCCATTGCAACTCCCAAAACCATGGCAAGTTCATGTTAAATGTTGGAGTGTCATTGAAACTATAGCTAAATATAAAAAATGCAGAGTCAAAATGACTACCTCAGGCAATGGCTGCCAAGGCAGGAATCATATCTGCATCACCTCCTGGATCGAGAAGCTCCACCAGAAGACAGGAGATGCATCATCTGCCACCAGGATGGGGTCTACAAATGTCAAGATTGTCTTGGCGAGCCTCTCTATTGCACGGGCTGTTGCAGGAGTCAACATCATTGCAATCCTTTCCACTGGATCAGTCAATGGAATGGTCAATTCTTCGAGCGGAGTTGTCTCGCTCATGTGGGACTCACCATACACCTCGGGCATGATGGCAAGCAATGTCCGGTGCTCACAGATAGGTGGGATTTGTTCGAAGGAGATGAACCTGAAGACCAGCTAGAGCCTGAAGATCTTCCGTCTGTGTCGGGACCTGATTTCCAGCTGAAGGAAAACACCATGGTCATCGTTGACAAGTCCAGAGTTCACTGCCTTGAGGTTTGATGCTGTGATTGTCCAAATGCCATGAGTCTGGACATTCAAATGTTCTGGCATGGATTTTTCCCTGCATCATTTAACAGGCCGAAGGCCGTGTTTACCTTCAGAGTGCTGGATGATTTTCTATTGGACAACCTTGAATGCGGCACCTCCGCGATGAACTATTACAGCAAGCTCCAGTGAATGACCTCGAGCATGTTTCCACACCTTGTTCCAGTAATGCTATTCTTGCTTCATCTAAAGGACATTATGTTGACAAAGGCCATGGCAAGGATCAATACAGAGAGCTCATGAGAGTCACTTGACAGTGGAGGCAGTTGAAGACCATGAAATGGCATGGCTATGGCCATTGTTCTGACATCCCGAATGCAGGAGATCTTGCATTATTTTGCCCGGCATGTCCTCAGCCTGGGATTAATGTATCATTGTCAGGGGATGAATCACTTGATGAGTGAGTCCTCTTCAATACCGAAGTGAACTCGGCGATGATAAGAACTCCAAGCTGGAAATACACCCAGTCAGTTGTGATGGACGGAAATTTCAAAGCCGAACACCTGCATCCCATTAATCCCCTCAATGAAGATGGCTTTCAGATGGGCTTGGATTCATGGTCAGAAAGGACAGGCATAAAATGCATCTTGCGGAGGCTGCTGACACAGTGGAAAAATTGAGCTGCAACAATCACTGGGCGGTCAATCAAGCAAATGCGGCACGGCACAAGCTCGAGTCCACAGGAATCGGGGGAGTTGCCTGCGCCTGGCACGGGTGCTTTGTCCCTCACTCAATGGTTGATTTTCAGAAAGGGGAAAGGCATGCCAAACATGCCATTCAACATTCACTAGTTGACCATGCATCATTTGCAGACAAATGAACATGGACTATGCCCTTTGTGAGGCTGCCCAGCACAACATGGAAGGCATTACCAGGGCTGTCACCTTCTATGACATCAACTGTCAATACAACAAGCACTTTCAGGTTCAGGTGGATTGAAGCCGATACCTTGACATGGTACCGGAACTGACCATCATTCCTGGAATTGGGTTGTGGCATGTGCATGGACATCAGGACAGTTGCTATGTCTGATATGCTTCGAATTTTATTGAAGGCATTGGCCGGATTGATGGAGAGATCATGGAGACCCTATGAGCACATCTCAACCTGATTTCCCCTGCCGCTCGGGGAATGTCATCCCCACACCAAAAGGAATGTCTTGATTATCAGATGAACGATTCCAATTTCTGCAAGATGATTTGCATGAAAAGGACTCTTTGCCGGAAATACAAGCTGGCGAAGAATGGCATCGCCAAAAGTGGCAAGGCTTTCGACAGACTCAATGAAGCTGCACCTGGCAATTTAAAGACAGAATGGTTAGCCAGCGAGATGGTCACTCAGTCCAGGATAATCAGGGATCCTGCGGCGATGGATTTATATGAAATCAATATCAAGAAGGGTAAGTTGACATTCTTTGTCTCCATGGAGCTCCACATTCATTTTGCACTTAGCACCAAGCAAAAAGGAGATTGAGCTTAGACTACTAGAAGCGGGTAATGCCCGTCATGCAGCACCCTCTCGCAGATCTGTGGCAACATGGATATCCATTGGGTTGGCAATTGAAGAGGCTCAAATTGCATTGCTCATCGAGGTCTGCAGAATTGGAAGACAATCAACGGAGACACAGAGATTAGATATTGCCCAGCAACGCGATCGTCTCCAAGGCCAGATAGATGAATTCACTCGGTCTGCTCTTACGCATCTGGGAGAGGGATTTGATGCAGATGACGATCCTGATGACTTGAACATAGATATTCTTGATGATATCGATGATGACCCGGCAGATTTCACCGAGACATGTGGACAAACTCACCTGAGCTCACCATAATTCCATTGCCATCAAACCTCGGGGTTGAACATTGCAGACACTGTATGGCAGAGGATCTGATTCCATTGGAGATGTTGCTTTGTGAAGGGCAGGCCAATGATGCCCTGCACAATCTCCGCATTCACTTGTGCAACAAGGCTATCCTGTTCCAAACAACAGTTAGGCAAGCCAAATATCAAGCCCTGAAAACTCGAGCGTGGTCCCAGGTGACATCAGTGCAGCAGGCAGTATCCTTACATGCCAGTATATATACAAAAACCAGGAAGCAAATGATACAACTTGAGCCGGGGCCAGACCAGCTTCAGAAATATAAACCCCTGCTTCGCAAGCAGCTCAAAATCAGCACTGCTGTCGGCGATCCAAATGCCCGAGGTCAGCGAAATGAGTCCCTTGCTTGGTTCTGGTCAGTGGAAGTCGATATGGAGGGTCCAGAAAATTCGTGGAATGAGGAATGTGAGTTCGGGTATGCTTGATATATCCCGTGGTGAGCTGACAGGACCCATCCCAAGTTTACCGAGTTCATTGGCTTCGGGCAAAGGCACTACGGGATCGATGGATGGAAGAAATATCATTGGTGCAATCAGAGATGGATTGGACGTGCAACTTTTTCTTGTGGAAGGCAACCAAATGGGGTGCCCGGATGCAGGAATCATTGTTGAAACAACTTCCGGGTCATGCATGCTATGCCGGAAGGCAGTCTCAAATGTATTCCTTACTAGCTCAAGATGCACAGGCAGCATTTCAAGACCTGCAGCCCGCGTTGATTGATGGTGCACATGAATGAATTTGTTTTGCTGATGAAACACATATTTGACACCCAAACATCGAGTCCTGGGAATTGTCTGGGTCAGCCCATGCTGGAGTTTGAATTTCTTATCCATCCATCAGTGACTCATATGATCACCTCTTCACCATCTGTCACTTTCATTGACAGCATCACACTCTTGCATTAGCCATGCCTGAAACTCCTGCATCCACATCTGGCACTCCAAATACTGGACATCACTGGCAACCCATGAAGCTGAAACTTCAAGATATTTCTTGTACTTTGAATATGGCTGCATCGCGCATCCGCGTATGTATCTCTCAATATCAGATGGAGGCTGCTAACAACCCTCCCTCTTCTGCCCGGATCATGTACTGGAAGGCTGGGCTGCAATGGGAGATCAATGTAAGTCACTGATGACCAGATGACCAGCTGACTTTGGTGGGCAATGCTGAGATTTCCAACAGACATTTGTTACTCCACTCCTGCAGTACTCAGCTGCAAGGAACATTGTTTCTATTGTTCCAAGCCCGGTCGCTCATATCCTGACATTGTATCCCATGCTACCTGGAACACTGTTCCAGACAACATCTTTCCATCCCACCTATGTCAGTTTGATGATGTCACAACTCCGGGACATCCATCCCGGATTATTCCCAGCTATGATACTCTATGGTGGATGGGACACACTGAAATTCCGAATGAACCATGGCAATGGGGTCAAATCATGAGGTCGTGTGTCGCTCACTACCAGCATTGGATGGAAAATGGAGTTGAGGATGATGGCTTGGTTCTTCCTGAGGAGGTAAATGACTCATCAGGCCCATCAGTGATGGGACTTAAGATGATTCAAGCATGCCTGGTAGCATTGATGGAGGAGCAAGATGAGGGTATCCATGAGAAGATGGCAGAGGTGAAGATGTACACTGACATGCTACAGAGATTGAAGAGAGGCAGGGGAGTGGAGTCCTCTTCACTGTGTTTAGAATAGGAAGGTCTTCATTTCATACATGATGTGAAATATTATATTCTGTCCAAATGATTGTCTTGACTCCTGAATATTTTGTTCCGGATGTAGAGTCCTAAATCCCAAATGCTGAGTGGCGAATGCCCGAGTGCCGAGGTACTCAGAGTTTGGGACTCAATTCATGGGACTCGACTTCCGAATGGCAAGATTGCCTCACATATTTCTGAGTGGCGAGTCACGAATCTTAGGTACCGAACCCCGAACCCCAAAATTGTGGACTACCGGATTTCATGGTTTGGGGTTCAGCACTCAAGGTTCGAGACGAAATAGATATCTGTGCGACGGTGCGGGGTTCAGCACTCAACATGTGTCTCACGTCTACAGGAGTTACCACTAGTCCATGGCCTTCTTACCCCTTTAGCAGTACCGGCGGCATCCACACTTACCGCACACCATACCGACTGCCGCACCACGTTCCATGAACTGATGTCCTTCCATGTCCTTGCCACATCCGCATAGCTCCATTTGGTGCGTAGTTTGTTTCCTGTTCATTATCACTGATTCCACGGCAAGTGTTATTACATGTTGCCTCGTGCCGCAGCGCCTCGTGCTATGTTTACTTACGGCGGTTACTACACTCCAGCGCTACTGATCTCGCCTAGAGTATTCTGAGTACATATGAATTAGGATATAAGCACCGCGTACCCCACATGATAAAACACCTGATTTTACACCATTGTTACGAACTGGGGTGGCTTCACCAGCGACAGTGAAAAGACACAGACGGTCTGCTGGGAGTTCTTACAATGTTCAAAAGAGAACAAGGTGAAAGTACAAGGAACGCGTTCCGAGTACGATCAAGGGTTCAGCCTCAAGGATAAGTCCGAGAGGTATCCGCGAGAATAGAGACTAAGGCTAAGGAGTGCTTAGACTTAGAGACGATTCAAGACGACTTAGGTTGGAGACCTAAGCGAAGGAGATTCCAGGTAAAACCCAGTAAGATTAAAGTAGCGAATCTACTACAAGTACACTGTGCTTAAATAGGCCAATATGTGCGCACAGACCAAGCAATACGTGAGAATGTAAGTGCGTATCCGAAGAAGGAAGGCAACTATAGTACAGATGCGTTGAGCATGTGAGTCAGAGTCATGTTATGTAATATACAAGATAAATGGAGTAGAAAATGAATAGGGGCACGTACGATTGTAACATTACCCCCCTTTTACACGTAAAGTCACCGACTTTACTCATCTTGGTTCGCATAGTAAACGGGATCATCGCTAAACTCGTAGTCTTCATCAGCAACCGATCTGCTCATCATATACTTGGCTTCTTCAAGACCAGCGCGACGCTTAGAATCTTTCTTCTTTTCTCTTTGAATACGTTCATCGTCCAGTTGCTTTTCCCAAGCATGAAGTGCGTCGTAGAATCCCTCATCTTTCCAAGTTAACTCGAAGGGGGGAGGTCCAACTCGTTTGGGCAGTAGAGGGATAAATGAGTAGGCGACCAATATCTGCAAACCTTGCACTGATATTCCGCACAATTCTTTTGACGATGTCCTAGTAATCCACAGACGCGGCATTTCATGTTCTCGTCAGGGTTGGAAGAAACTTTGCGTAAGGGAGACGGGGAAATGATGGCGTAGGACTAGTGGATCTAGCGCGCTTCTTTCCCTTCTTCTTCGTCATACGTTTTAAGGCAAGGGTGTTCTGCCGCTTAAGCTGCGCTTGTTGGGCGGTGGATAACGTGTATGCCGATGCAGGGAGGTCTGGGGTAACTGCTCGTTCAGCAACCGCAAGAAGTTCGTTGGAGGACGATGAAGAAGTCATGCCAAAATCTTTTACTAAGACCGGTGAGACAGGATCCATCGGACCGAATGATGATGGGATAGTCATAGGAGGGTGGATATGAAGGTCGCGAAGTCGAGGACCGAGTGTTACCAACTCAGTGGGGGAGATACCTAATAGTTTAGCGGCCTCACACTGTTCCTCTGTGCAAGGTTCATATAGCCATGCTGGATGGTCATGGGTGCCCGTAACGGGGGTGATGACACTGATTGTTCTATCGGGGATGGTGTTCTAGGGGATGCAAGATCATCTTGCGTTTGTTGTAAGTCAGCGATGGCTTCTTCTACTAGATTTCTGGCTGCTCTGGTCTCAGCGACTGATTGCTGGATGGTGTCGACAACTGTGTTGGTGAGTTGCCCAATTCTTGCACAGCAGTGTATAGGCCAGTAAAGGCATCAAGATTAGAGTAGATGCGCGAAGAAGTGGGTGCTGGGATAGGAAGTGGCGCATCTCGTTGCGGAGAGGGAGGTCGAGCAACGCCTGCTCGACGTTCGGCAATGATGTGAATAGCTTCTTCAACATCATTTTTAAAAGAATCGGGAAGCAACAGCATAGCGTAAGCACGAATGCGTTTTTGGAGATGAATGAAACGGTGACGGAGTGTGATGTCTGTAGTTTCTTTGGCGGTGGCTTCGATAAGGGCTGCTGTGCGGATGATGTTGACGATGAGTCGAGCGGGGAAGGCACCTCTGTTGGTGAGAATTCTGTCAATTTCGAGGGCATGTCCCTCGCAGAGTATGGCGGCTTCGATATAGGATTGGTTATCGATTCCTGTGGTAAGGGTTCCGTATTGTTCTGCTTCAGAGTCGGAATCATTGGTGGCAACGGTGACGGGGGCAATGTAGGCAGTGGGGAAAGACATTTCGATATTTGTTGGTAGTTGATCAAGTGCTAATGCGGTTGATTGACTGGGGAATGATCAGAGGGCGTGTTGCTTCTTATAAGCATTTAGGATTCGAGCGGAGTTCTTCAGATTCTTTTCTGGGAGCCATTCGTTATCTCCCGATGAGTATCCTTTCCACGAAACAAGATAACGTCGGCGATTGCCAGTTCCCTTGTGCGAAAGGATCGCTTCAATTTCATATTCTTCTTCTTCTTCGATGATGTCAGGGGGTGGTTCAGGGAAATTCGGTCCGTGTACGTCTGTTTCGCTATAGGATGATAAGACAGAAGCATGGAACGTGGGGTGAATCTTCCACTGCGGTGGGAGCTGGAGCGTGAACGTGATGGGAGATAAGGCATCGATGATCGGGAAGGGTCCGTATCGTTTCGGAGCGAGTTTCTTTGATGGAAGCTTTAGTCTAAGATTGGCGGCAGATAACCAAACCTTATCTCCGATCTTCCATGGAGTGTACTTATCTCCTCGGGATCGTTCGGCCATTGTTTGCATTGCGATGTTATGACAAGCGATTGCCTCTTCTCTTATCTTCTGCAGAGATCGTACTTGATCTTCTGCTGCGGGGACTGATGAATCGGGAATAAGATGGGGAATGGCGCGTGGTTCGTATCCCATCATCAAATAGAAGGGTGATGCGTTACGTGCATCGTGTTTTCGGTGATTGTGAACGAATTCAGCGATTGGTAGATGTTCTACCCATTCTTCAGGGTTGTTACGGCAATAAATGCGAAGGTACGTTTCAAGCTCTTGATTGAGCCTTTCCGTTTGACCATCAGTCTGCGGGTGGTAAGCCGTGGATGGAGCGATGACGTAGTCAAGAAGTCGGGCAAGTTCCTTTGAGAAGCGAGATAGGAATTGCGGTCCTCGATCCGAGATAACTTTGTCATGGAGTCCAAATCGTCGGTAAACATGTTTTAAAAATAGCTTGGCCACACCTTCTGACGTGATAGTTTTCAAACAAGGGATAATAATTACCCCCTTCGTAAGGCCATGGTCTACCACGACCATGACACTGTCAAAGCCTCCAGAGACGGGGAGGTCGGTGATAAGATCAACGGAGATCTGGGAGAACGGGCGAACAGCCGAAGAAGGAATAGGCGCAAGCGGAGGTCGAACGGGATGAGTATCCGCCTTCATTTGCTGACAAAGGGCGCAACCTTCAACGTATTTCCGAATATAAGAGCCCATCGCGGGCCACCAAGCTTCCCGTTTGACGAGTTCTTCAGTTTTGAATCTACCGGGGTGTCCCGCGGTAGGATGATCATGATACCTTTTCAGGATATCGGAGCGATGCGCCGGAGGAATATAAGCGCGATTCTTAAAATAGAGGACGTTCTCCTCAATCTTCCAATCAGAGAGTGCCGATTTCATAGGAGGCAGGCACACGCCATCAAGGGCATCAGATGCCGTCTTGAAGACAGGGTCGTCGAGGGGGTCAGAGGATGATAGCACATCCTTCAAGTCGGTGTCAATAAGACGAACGAATAGAGCGTCAGGGAGGAGGGTCTGGTCCTCGTTATCGTCTTTGCCAGAATCATAATCAGACCGGCGGGATAGTGCATCCGGTACTGCTAATTTAGTACCTGCAACATGATGCAGTTCGATGTCGTAAAGAGACAAAATCAATTGCCAACGTGCTTGGCGACGGGTGAGCTTCTGTGCACTTCTAAAGTATAGAAGATTCTTATGGTCGGTGAATACCAGGACGGGGTGCGGGTTTCCTTCGAGATAATGACGCCATTCGTTCAGTGCCCGGATCACGGCAAGGAGTTCCCTATCAAAGATCTGGTAATTGCGTTCTGCGGGGTTCAAGGACTGTGAAAGATATGCACATGGGTGATAAACACCATTTTCATCAGTCTGTAAAAGAACTCCGCCAGTTGCTACAAGCGAAGCGTCGGTAGCAATAGCAAATTGCGGGAGGGATCAGGATTACGGAGTACCGGTTGGGAAGTGAAGCGTCGTTTCAGTTCTTCGAAGGTGTCCATACATTCGGTTGACCATTCAAAGGCCTTATCCTTCTTTGTCAAGTCAATAAGGGGTCTGGCGATGTCAGAATAATGGGAAATGAACGTGCGGTAGAAGTTGCAGAAAACCGAGGAATGACCGAACATCTTTTACAGATTTCGGGATTGGCCATTCGGAGATTCCTTGGTCTTGGCGGTATCCATAGCAACTTGTCCGGGGCGAATTATCATTCCGAGGTATTCCACTTCTTCTGCATCGAAGGTGCATTTCTCCGGTTTCAAGAACAGATGTTCTTTCCTATTTTCATCAAAACTCGTCTGGTCCGTTCACGGTGTTCTGCCATTGTCGTAGAGAAAATCAGGATATCGTCCATATAGATAACCATCCATCCTTCATTGATTTCTTGTTGAAAGGTGCGATTCATGTATGCTTGAAAAGTTGCTGGGGAATTGCAGAGGCCGAAGAACATGACGTTCGGTTCGAAAGGCCAAATTCCGTGTAAAAGCAGCTTTCCACCTATCATCAGGATGGATGCGAATATTGTTATAACCGGACCGGATATCCATTTTCGTAAAGAACTGGCGTTATGAAGCGTGCGACAAGGGAAATAGGAGTGGAGCGGATATGCGTTCTTGACTGTCCAATCATTGATGTAGCGATAATCTTGACAGGGACGCAGTTCTCCACTTTCTTTCCCACAAAGAAGAAGCCACTGGCTTGAGGTGACTTCGATTCTGAGATAAACCTTTCGCAACGTTTTCATCGATAAACGTTTTGACAGCAGCGCGTTCTTTTTCCGATAGCGGGTAGACCTTAGACGTCGAGGGATAAAACCGGGTTTGGTGTCGATCCGATGATCGATACCAGGGCGTTCGGGGGTAGTTTGTTCAGTCCGTCTTTAGCAAAGACGTCTGCGAAGTCGTGCAAATAATCCGGGACCAATTCTTCGAAGGATTTCTTTTTCTTTTCTTTCTCATCCGTGGCGAATTCCTGAGCTTTGTTACTATATTTCGGAGGAGGGAGTGGATGTGGAGTAGGGAAGGATTGTTCGAGTTGGGAAGTTCCATCACGTGTCAATGGTGTATCCATGGATACTTCTTCTATGATCCTCATGCTAATCCATCAGTGTCTATTCCACAAGAAATTCTCCATCTCCTAGTTCATACGAGGAAATTTCGCGTACTTCTGGTGCATGCCAGACGTCGTTCATGGTTCGAATTGGTCATCATCCTCGGTTGGGATCAACGAGGGCACGGGTTCTTCTTTATCGGGATTTCTTCAATTGAAGCTGAAAGAGTTTTCGGGGGAACGAAGAACTTGGATAGTTTCGGTACATTGGTGTTCGTCCTGGAGTTCTTCTTCCGGTTTCCTTTTTCCTGCTTCTGTTCTTCTATTGGCCGTTGCTCAATAGGTTCTTGTCCGGCCGATGCTCGGGTTCGTCTTATTCTTGCGCTTTTCTGCGCGAGGGATTGGTGACACTGCTCGCGGCAGTTGTACACGTGGAATAGGATCTATAGTACGTGGCATTCGTACTTCTGGCTCTGAGTTTTCTTGGTTCTCAGGAGCATCGATGGGAGATGATGAATGGTTTTGGAAGCGGGAGTGTTGCCATCTAGTATGATGTTTGAATAGTCGGGGCAACCCGTTCTTCTCTCGGTCTTTATCCAGATCGGTTTCGATCTCGTCAGATTTCTCTGTCCGTGAAAGGACAAGCGTTTCAGCAGCCCAATCTATAATTGGGTTCATTGCTCGTAACCAAGGAATTCCAAGGAGGATTTGATCTCTCCTTCCTAGTTTGGTGATATTGAATTTTCCATACATGGTTCGATCGTCAATCTTGACCACTAGGAGGCAGTAATGCGTGATTGGTCCTCCTTTTATGAGAGTTCCATCTGCCGTTGTAACTCGAAATGGTTCCTTGAGTTTTCGTCGTGTGATTTGATGGAGTTTCACAAACTCTTCTGAGATGAATGTTCCTGCTGCTCCTGAATCGATAACAGCGGTGGTGTCGACGGATTTCAAACGAGTACGCGAATGGAGGGTGATAGGGACCGAAGTTCTTTTCTTTCACCTACAGCGCGTACAAGTCTTAGTATTACATTGGGAGAAACATACGTCGAGTCTTTGTTTCTCCACATCAAAAATCCTCACAATCCGTCTCACGGTTTCTTCATCTTCTTCTTCTCCTTTGACTTCGGTTTGTCGGAGTGGGTCTTCTTCTTTCTGTCAGGACAGTTATGGAATGCGATGTCCTGTCTTTCTGCATCCGAAGCATTGCCCTTTCTTCATGCATTCGGATCTTTCCATGTCGGAGATTCGATCTACGACCATTGCGTTGGAATCACGGTTCGGAATATACCGTGCATTCCCGTAGTTCTTCTTCTTTTGTTGTGGACATGACGTGTCCTCATGGCATTAAGCCGATGATGGGCGTTGTCAATAGCAACGCATTGCAACACAACATCTCTGAATATCTCGGAGACATCTCCGTATTGAAAAGCTTTGTAAGGATACCCCAATTAAGACCATCTTGGAAGAACTGGATCTTCGTCGCGTTATCGGTGATATGAGCCTTGGCTGCAAGTGCCTCAAAGTCGGCACATAGGTATGAAGATCTCCAGTTCCTTGCTTGAGATCTCTAAGGCGTGTAAGCGCGGTCATTCTGGTATCCACTGGTTCGAATGCTTCTTTGAAGCTCTTCATAAAATCCACCATCGTCCCATAACCACTTTTTGTCCCGAAGTGTCGGTAGATTGGGCGTGTTCAGGAATTGTTCCTTCCAAGATTTGGCATTCTTCTCGTCATGAAGGATGTTATGTAGATGATTTCTGCTTGTCGGTGGTGTAAAGCTTTTCATTGATGTCAAAGTGCAGATTGCACGACTGGATAAACTCGCGAGAGTTATCACGATCTCCATCAAAACCAATCGGTTGACCGATCTTGTATTCGAATTCTTTGGTCGACATGGTTGATGATTCTTCTGATGAGTTATACTTTCTTGGTGCCTACACCGCTGTCTTGCTGTCCGTCAGGGCTTTCTTCTGTCAGAGGGCTTCTCTTGACAATCTGCTCAGCGTACGCGTACGCTAGTCTGCTGATCTAAGCGATCAGGGTTCGGGTCGAAGACTGGATAGTCGACGATCAAAATAGACTTTAATCTTTTGTTACGAACTGGGTGGCTTCACCAGCGACAGTGAAAAGACACAGACGGTCTGCTGGGAGTTCTTACAATGTTCAAAAGAGAACAAGGTGAAAGTACAAGGAATGCGTTCCGAGTACGATCAAGGGTTCAGCCTCAAGGATAAGTCCGAGAGGTATCCGCGAGAATAGAGACTAAGGCTAAGGAGTGCTTAGACTTAGAGACGATTCAAGACGACTTAGGTTGGAGACCTAAGCGAAGGAGATTCCAGGTAAAACCCAGTAAGATTAAAGTAGGGAATCTACTACAAGTACACTGTGCTTAAATAGGCCAATATGTGCGCACAGACCAAGAATAGTGAGAATGTAAGTGCGTATCCGAAGAAGGAAGGCAACTATAGTACAGATGCGTTGAGCATTGAGTCAGAGTCATGTTATGTAATATACAAGATAAATGGAGTAGAAAATGAATAGGGGCACGTACGATTGTAACACCATTGCACGTACTATAGGTCAGGATTATTGTCTAGCTCTGGATCAACCCAGTAGTGGACATAGTCTTTATAGTCCCCTTATCGCTCGTTAATACATCACACTCGTTCTCCATTACCGCCGGCATACCGCTGGACTTTTGATTGTTACTTTTGACTGAATTTCTCACGCTCCGCTACTTTACTGCTGAAAGTACCGTGGACTTCCTTACTGTTTCTTTGCACCGCTCGCAACCTTACGCTACTGCTGAGACCACTGCTCGACATCACTCACTAGACGCAACTGTTTCTGACTTTATCTCGACGGCGGTAGCCCCACGACGCATGACACTAGTTCCGGCGGTATCATCGCTGACCGCGGCAACTTACCGCTGACTTGGATGCTTGTTTCGCAAATAAGTTAGACTTGAACTTGACCATACTAAATAGGCATCCCCCTTTAGGGTCGAACACTCTTGTTCTTACAAGTGAAGCAGACTAGACGGAGCGCAAGACTAACATACTAGTTTAGGCAGTGTTTTATCTACAGCCCAAGCTAGGTTGTATCTTTACATTGGAACTGGGTGTCTCGTATTGACTGAATTATGTGTCGAGACCCAGATCTCAGAACTCGGAGCTTGGTATGCTTCATCTGATTTTCGGGGGTCGTAACTGGGTGTCTTGTAGGGCAACACAAGCCTCGCACCCTGCTTTCCACATTCTACAAGATAACCTAAGCGCCATAAAGGCCATTTCAAGAGATCACTTGCTGCTCCCGGAACTTGGTATGCTTCACTTGAATTTCGGGGGTCGGAACTGGGTGTCTCATATTGACTGAATTATGTGTCGAGACCCGGGTCTTGGAATTCGGAACTTGGTATGCTTCATCTGATTTTCGGGGGTCGGAGCTTGGTGCTTGTAGGGCAACACAAGCCTCGCACCCTGCTTTCCACATTCTACAAGATAACCTAAGCGCCATAAAGGCCATTTCAAGAGATCACTTGCTGCTCCCGGAACTTGGTATGCTTCACTTGAATTTCGGGGGTCGGAACTGGGTGTCTCATATTGACTGAATTATGTGTCGAGACCCGGGTCTTGGAATTCGGAACTTGGTATGCTTCATCTGATTTTCGGGGTCGGAGCTTGGTGCTTGTAGGGCAACACAAGCCTCGCACCCTGGTTTCCACATTCTACAAGACAACCTAAGCGCCATAAAAGGCCATGTCAAGACAGCACCTGCTGCTCCGGAACTCAGTAACTGTGATTTATTACCTCCTCTGATTGGATGATATGCAACTCCCTCAGCTCTGTCATGCCTACAATTATCATACACATGAGCCCACCCGTATATATTTTATACCACCCTTGGCCCACCTGTCTAATATAATATACTGTACAACACCCTCAGCCCACCCATCTAATAAATATTTATATAACACTCTCGGCCCACCCGTCTAATACCCGTCTAATTTAATATGTGTCTGGGCCCACCCATGTATGTGATAAAAGTACCCTTCACATACCTGTCTATTTGATACACATCTACCTTGATACACCCATCTACATGATATCCAACTACCTTGGCCCATCCGTCTACTGGATATTCATGTACATCGGCCCACTCTACATATTCTTTGCATGGGCCCACCCGCTGTCATGGGAATAATATTCCTCCCGGCCCATCCATCATCAACGAGGATATTTCTACCATGGGCCCATGGTCTGCTGGCCTGTATCATACAGGATATTATGCACGTCCGTTCACTCGTATAATACAGAGATAGTTCACTGTAATATGTGGAGTGTCAATTTTTGGGACTTTGCACCAGGCACCTGGCACTCGGGACTCAGAACCAATAAAGAGACTTTGACCCACACATTGTGAGTGCTGAACCCCGAAATCCGGAAGTCCACAGTTTCGGGGTTCTGTTACGAACTGGGGTGGCATCACCAGCGACAGTGAAAAGACACAGATGGTCTGCTGGGAGCTTCTTACAATGCCCAAAAGAGGACAAGGTGAAAGTACAAGGAACGCATTCCGAGTACGATCAAGGGTCTGGCCTCAAGGATAGTCCAAGAGGTTCTTACGAGAATAGAGACTAAGACTAAGGAGTGCTTAGACTTAGAGACGATTGAAGGACGACTTAGGTTGGAGACCTAAGCGAAGGAAGTTCCAGGTAAAACCCAGTAAGATTGAAGTAAAGAATCTACTACAAGTACACTGTGCTTATATAGGTAGATATGTGCGCACAGACCAAGTAACTGTGAGAATGTAACTGCGTATCCTAATAAGGAAGGCATGTGTTGTACAGATGCGTTGAGCATATGAGTCGAAGTCATGTGACATGATATACAAGTAAGAAGATAAAGGGAAATGAATAGGGGTACGTACAACTGTAACAGGTTCGCATGGATTCTTCTTTTGGACTCAGATGTGAGGCAGAAACTTGCCACCATTGGAAGATATCTATTTTGTCTCGAACCTTGAGTGCTGAACCCCAAACCATGAAATCCGGTAGTCCACAATTTTGGGGTTCGGGTTCGGTACCTAAGATTCGTGACTCGCCACTCAGAAATATGTGAGGCAATCTTGCCATTCGGAAGTCGAGTCCCATGAATTGAGTCCCAAACTCTGAGTACCTCGGCACTCGGGCATTCGCCACTCAGCATTTGGGATTTAGGACTCTACATCCGGAACAAAATATTCAGGAGTCAAGACAATCATTTGGACAGAATATAATATTTCACATCATGTATGAAATGAAGACCTTCCTATTCTAAACACAGTGAAGAGGACTCCACTCCCCTGCTCTCTTCAATCTCTGTAGCATGTCAGTGTACATCTTCACCTCTGCCATCTTCTCATGGATACCCTCATCTTGCTCCTCCATCAATGCTACCAGGCATGCTTGAATCATCTTAAGTCCCATCACTGATGGGCCTGATGAGTCATTTACCTCCTCAGGAAGAACCAAGCCATCATCCTCAACTCCATTTTCCATCCAATGCTGGTAGTGAGCGACACACGACCTCATGATTTGACCCCATTGCCATGGTTCATTCGGAATTTCAGTGTGTCCCATCCACCATAGAGTATCATAGCTGGGAATAATCCGGGATGGATGTCCCGGAGTTGTGACATCATCAAACTGACATAGGTGGGATGGAAAGATGTGTTGGAACAGTGTTCCAGGTAGCATGGGATACAATGTCAGGATATGAGCGACCGGGCTTGGAACAATAGAAACAATGTTCCTTGCAGCTGAGTACTGCAGGAGTGGAGTAACAAATGTCTGTTGGAAATCTCAGCATTGCCCACCAAAGTCAGCTGGTCATCTGGTCATCAGTGACTTACATTGATCTCCCATTGCAGCCCAGCCTTCCAGTACATGATCCGGGCAGAAGAGGGAGGGTTGTTAGCAGCCTCCATCTGATATTGAGAGATACATACGCGGATGCGCGATGCAGCCATATTCAAAGTACAAGAAATATCTTGAAGTTTCAGCTTCATGGGTTGCCAGTGATGTCCAGTATTTGGAGTGCCAGATGTGGATGCAGGAGTTTCAGGCATGGCTAATGCAAGAGTGTGATGCTGTCAATGAAAGTGACAGATGGTGAAGAGGTGATCATATGAGTCACTGATGGATGGATAAGAAATTCAAACTCCAGCATGGGCTGACCCAGACAATTCCCAGGACTCGATGTTTGGGTGTCAAATATGTGTTTCATCAGCAAAACAAATTCATTCATGTGCACCATCAATCAACGCGGGCTGCAGGTCTTGAAATGCTGCCTGTGCATCTTGAGCTAGTAAGGAATACATTTGAGACTGCCTTCCGGCATAGCATGCATGACCCGGAAGTTGTTTCAACAATGATTCCTGCATCCGGGCACCCCATTTGGTTGCCTTCCACAAGAAAAAGTTGCACGTCCAATCCATCTCTGATTGCACCAATGATATTTCTTCCATCCATCGATCCCGTAGTGCCTTTGCCCGAAGCCAATGAACTCGGTAAACTTGGGATGGGTCCTGTCAGCTCACCACGGGATATATCAAGCATACCCGAACTCACATTCCTCATTCCACGAATTTTCTGGACCCTCCATATCGACTTCCACTGACCAGAACCAAGCAAGGGACTCATTTCGCTGACCTCGGGCATTTGGATCGCCGACGGCAGTGCTGATTTTGAGCTGCTTGCGAAGCAGGGGTTTATATTTCTGAAGCTGGTCTGGCCCCGGCTCAAGTTGTATCATTTGCTTCCTGGTTTTTGTATATATACTGGCATGTAAGGATACTGCCTGCTGCACTGATGTCACCTGGGACCACGCTGAGTTTTCAGGGCTTGATATTTGGCTTGCCTAACTGTTGTTCGGAACAGGATAGCCTTGTTGCACAAGTGAATGCGGAGATTGTGCAGGGCATCATTGGCCTGCCCTTCACAAAGCAACATCTCCAATGGAATCAGATCCTCTGCCATACAGTGTCTGCAATGTTCAACCCCGAGGTTTGATGGCAATGGAATTATGGTGAGCTCAGGTGAGTTTGTCCACATCAGATGTCTCGGTGAAATCTGCCGGGTCATCATCGATATCATCAAGAATATCTATGTTCAAGTCATCAGGATCGTCATCTGCATCAAATCCCTCTCCCAGATGCGTAAGAGCAGACCGAGTGAATTCATCTATCTGGCCTTGGAGACGATCGCGTTGCTGGGCATATCTAATCTCTGTGTCTCCGTTGATTGTCTTCCAATTCTGCGGACCTCGATGAGCAATGCAATTTGAGCCTCTTCAATTGCCAACCCAATGGATATCCATGTTGCCACAGATCTGCGAGAGGGTGCTGCATGACGGGCATTACCCGCTTCTAGTAGTCTAAGCTCAATCTCCTTTTTGCTTGGTGCTAAGTGCAAAATGAATGTGGAGCTCCACGGAGACAAAGAATGTCAACTTACCCTTCTTGATATTGATTTCATATAAATCCATCGCCGCAGGATCCCTGATTATCCTGGACTGAGTGACCATCTCGCTGGCTAACCATTCTGTCTTTAAATTGCCAGGTGCAGCTTCATTGAGTCTGTCGAAAGCCTTGCCACTTTTGGCGATGCCATTCTTCGCCAGCTTGTATTTCCGGCAAAGAGTCCTTTTCATGCAAATCATCTTGCAGAAATTGGAATCGTTCATCTGATAATCAAGACATTCCTTTTGGTGTGGGGATGACATTCCCCGAGCGGCAGGGGAAATCAGGTTGAGATGTGCTCATAGGGTCTCCATGATCTCTCCATCAATCCGGCCAATGCCTTCAATAAAATTCGAAGCATATCAGACATAGCAACTGTCCTGATGTCCATGCACATGCCACAACCCGATTCCAGGAATGATGGTCAGTTCCGGTACCATGTCAAGGTATCAGCTTCAATCCACCTGAACCGAAAGTGCTTGTTGTATTGACAGTTGATGTCATAGAAGGTGACAGCCCTGGTAATGCCTTCCATGTTGTGCTGGGCAGCCTCACAAAGGGCATAGTCCATGTTCATTTGTCTGCAAATGATGCATGGTCAACTAGTGAATGTTGAATGGCATGTTTGGCATGCCTTTCCCCTTTCTGAAAATCAACCATTGAGTGAGGGACAAAGCACCCGTGCCAGGCGCAGGCAACTCCCCCGATTCCTGTGGACTCGAGCTTGTGCCCGCCGCATTTGCTTGATTGACCGCCCAGTGATTGTTGCAGCTCAATTTTTCCACTGTGTCAGCAGCCTCCGCAAGATGCATTTTATACCTGTCCTTTCTGACCATGAATCCAAGCCCATCTGAAAGCCATCTTCATTGAGGGGATTAATGGGATGCAGGTGTTCGGCTTTGAAATTTCCGTCCATCACAACTGACTGGGTGTATTTCCAGCTTGGAGTTCTTATCATCGCCGAGTTCACTTCGGTATTGAAGAGGACTCACTCATCAAGTGATTCATCCCCTGACAATGATACATTAATCCCAGGCTGAGGACATGCCGGGCAAAATAATGCAAGATCTCCTGCATTCGGGATGTCAGAACAATGGCCATAGCCATGCCATTTCATGGTCTTCAACTGCCTCCACTGTCAAGCGACTCTCATGAGCTCTCTGTATTGATCCTTGCCATGGCCTTTGTCAACATAATGTCCTTTAGATGAAGCAAGAATAGCATTACTGGAACAAGGTGTGGAAACATGCTCGAGGTCATTCACTGGAGCTTGCTGTAATAGTTCATCGCGGAGGTGCCGCATTCAAGGTTGTCCAATAGAAAATCATCCAGCACTCTGAAGGTAAACACGGCCTTCGGCCTGTTAAATGATGCAGGGAAAAATCCATGCCAGAACATTTGAATGTCCAGACTCATGGCATTTGGACAATCACAGCATCAAACCTCGAGGCAGTGAACTCCAGACTTGTCAACGATGACCATGGTGTTTTCCTTCGCTGGAAATCAGGTCCGACACAGACGGAAGATCTTCAGGCTCTAGCTGGTCTTCAGGTTCATCTCCTTCGAACAAATCCCACCTATCTGTGAGCACCGGACATTGCTTGCCATCATGCCCGAGGTGTATGGTGAGTCCCACATGAGCGAGACAACTCCGCTCGAAGAATTGACCATTCCATTGACTGATCCAGTGGAAAGGATTGCAATGATGTTGACTCCTGCAACAGCCCGTGCAATAGAGAGGCTCGCCAAGACAATCTTGACATTTGTAGACCCCATCCTGGTGGCAGATGATGCATCTCCTGTCTTCTGGTGGAGCTTCTCGATCCAGGAGGTGATGCAGATATGATTCCTGCCTTGGCAGCCATTGCCTGAGGTAGTCATTTTGACTCTGCATTTTTTATATTTAGCTATAGTTTCAATGACACTCCAACATTTAACATGAACTTGCCATGGTTTTGGGAGTTGCAATGGCTCAAATGAGCCTTGGTCTTGCTTGTAAGTATTGTCAGGAAAGTCATCCCAAGGAGGTGGTGCCTGAACAGGCTGAAGTGTTGGTGATTCTGGGGGAGAGTGAGGCATGGACCTGTAGGCTCCTGCCCCTTGCTTCTACCCTGTGGGATTTTTGCAATGGGGTGCATCTACCTATCTTCATCTTATTTTCTAATGCTAATTTTGCAAGCAAAGCATCTGCTCAGGTGGAATGAATTTTTATTACATTGTGGTGTCATACTGTCCTGCCGACTCATTACAAATTTATGTCCATTTATGGCTTCGGGACCAATATAGCTCAATTAAGCTACTGTTAGGCTTTTCTCAAAGTTCAACTTCTGACAATTCATTAATACTTCCACCTTGCTTATCCTCAGCCAATTCTGCAATCTGATTCACCATAGCAAGGACGGGTCATCCCACTCACTCGACTTCCAGCAGAAATAGGGCACGTCAACCACAGACACAGAAGCTCACGGAAAACAAGATTTTGGAGTTGAAGAACTACCTTCCTGAGTGGACCGCGGTCAAAAGGGGTGAGAAGTAAGGGGTTTTTACTGCAATTGCCAGGGCAGCCAGGTTGTTTGCTCCTAAAGTCGACCAAGGACAATGGAAAAAGAGGAAGCAGGTGATGCGTCTTCGTTGTGTTGAAAAACTACAATTTTAACATCTTATTCTTCCATCAACTCTCAGATGTATAAGACTTGGTTGTTCAACAACAAGAAAAAGAAGGAAAGGAAGGACATGATAAAGTATGGGAGGAAATGGACGCCTAGGATGGTGGTCTACCAGCAGAACCGCAAAGAGGTGCTAAAGAGGATTGAGGATGAGTCCGGGGCAAAGCCGGGAGATCCCAGTATGTTCAAACATTATCAAGGGGCTGTGAAGAGAGTCATGGCTGAATTGGACGATAAGGAGTTGGAGAAGGCAAAAGAAACAGCGGCAGAATGGTCCAACAGCTTTCCTCCTCCGGAGATACAAGCACAAGTTGCTCGTAAGAAGGGACCGGCATATATGGAGCACTTTTCGAAAGAGATGTGGAGGCAATGTGGGATGAGAGTGTTTGTGTTGTCAGCTTGGAAGAATGAAGAGGGAGAGGTTCTGTTCTGGATGTAAGTCAATTGTGTCCGTCATTGCCGATCTTTTAATATATGTGTGCAGGCATGATGATAATGAGGCATTAGGAGATGGTGATAGCTTCATGAAGACAAAGGACTGGGAGGACATTGAGCCAGTATGGCAGGAGTATGCCCAGGAACAGTTTGGTGAGTGTTTGAACTTTGGATGCAAGAATGAATTTGTTGATCATCACAATGATAGGTGCCGGGGCACAGGACGGAGGACGACAGGTGAAGGGAGGTCACAAAAGAGTCAGAAAACCAGCTTTTGAACTCGACACAGATGGGGATGGGATGCCGTTACTTCCAGACATCACAGAAACAAAACTTGAGGAGAAGAAAGCCATAGTCAGGGCATTTCTTACATCGCACTACAGTGAGTCTTTCGTGGCAACATCAAAGATGTTGCTGAATGCGTGGACACAGGAATATGTTCCAGGAATGACAAGGCTGTCGTGCCATGGAGTGCCCTCATACAAAGTCAGGATGACTTTGTGGCAAGGAAGTATCTTCCAGCGGATATTGACCTGAAGGAGCCTTCGAAGTTGCAAAACTGGGACACCACAACCTTGCTCAATTTCTGGTATGCTCAGCAGGAAACAGGAAAAGATTCAACATTCCTGTTCAAAGCATGGAAGAATAAAGATGGGGACATGGTACCATCTGTGGTATCTGGCAAGTCGCCCTCTCGTCAGACTTGTAAAGTGAGAATGCAGCAGAGGGTAGCTCTCCGAAGGCCCAGGATTCATCAACAGAAGCCGAGAGTGATACCGACAGTGACACTCATCACATGGAGGATGACATTAATGACTCGGCTGACGGTCGATCCCCGCTGAAGAAACCCAGATGAACAGCACATCCATCTTCAGCACCCAAGGAGACAGAAGTTCCATGTTCAATGCCGAAGCCTCACCCAGCCAAGCCAGCCAAAACAGGTGCACTTTTGACATCACAAATGGGCAACCTCCTGGCCAGGTTGACTGAGGAAGTGGAAGAGAGGAACATGTTGCTGGAACCAACAAGCATACAGGGCAAGAAAGCTGTGATTGAACCATCCACAAGGACCACCCGGAGTAAGTCTCAAAAGCTGGTAGAGAGTACACTTCGAGTAACCAGGGCAAGGGGAAGGAAATAATGTACATATACCAAACTGCCCCCATTTGTACCACACTATCATCCTTTGTCACACTTCTCAAAACACTGTGTCCCATGTCCCAAATGTCAAATCTGAAGCACTGAGTTCCGGACGAATCCTGATCACCGAGTTCCAGATGAATCCCGATCACTGAGCTCTGGACCCTGGGTATCATCATTGGTAGTTGGTATTCAACACTATGGTTTGTGCATCATCTAAAATAAATTGGAATATGATTGTTATACATTAAAAATTCAGTGGTGGTGTACATGATGTAAGTATGTGTATGAATATCCAAATATTTACATATGAGGTTGATCATCACACTTCTCAATGAGGGTATCTAATACCAGCAGCAATTCTGTTTGGCCCTTTGCAACCTCTGGAGGTCCATATCAGCTCTTCTGAGTTTGTTGGATGTGTCAGCCCAAGCCACTTGGAATGGTCGGTCAGCCTCGAGGAGTTGATGTACAGTAGGCTCCGGAAGATTGCCATGACACTGTTGGTAATGACCCAGGCGATCTAGAATCAATGCAACTTACAGAAAATTAGCAGAAAGATAAATAATGGACAATTAAATACTCACATTCTCTTTGATCATATGACATGAGTGGCATGAACTCCTGAAGCATGGCACACAGTTCTTCATTGCTGAGTTCCGGTATGGGTATTGACGTTCCAGAGGTGTTGCATTCACTTGGGAGATCACATCAATAATGAAAATGAGATGGTATGAATTAACTCACATGGAATGGCTAATCCTGGGATAGCCAGAGCATCAATCTCAACATCAGCACATTCCAGTACTTCATCACAATCAATAAGATTATCTTCAGGCCCTAGATACAAGTCCAGATTGTTGAAAAAAGCGAGTTCCTCAGCCTGAGCCAGGTATAATTGATCTGGATGGATTGAATGAACATGCAAAGTTGGATTATCTACATTTGAATTGAGAAACCTACCAGGAATTGCATCTGAGACATCCGGACCAATAAATGTCTGGTCAATTGGAAGATATACTGAAAGCAACACATACCTGATGAAATCCAGGACTCAGTCTCATCATCCAGCCCAAGGTATACATCATCCAGTGCATCTGGTCCATCTCTGGTCAATTGAAAGCTATACTGAAAACACAACATACCTAGTGAAATCTGAGACTCAGTTGAGTCATCCACATCCATTGAGTTGCATTCAGTGACCGGAGGTTCATAAAATCTGACTGCTGGTTGAGATCTCATGATGTCTGATCAACTGATCAAACTGATTGATAACTGATAACTTTGAAGTTCAACACATGGCTAGCAACTGCTGAAAGTTGAACCATGACCAAACAAAGACAAACAATCAATGTTTATCAACATTGTCCTTCAATTGTCTGGTTTCTTTTGAAACTTCATCCTAGTGATAACAGGTTTCAAACTTATCTCAAGCTTTTCACATCTCTCAGTCAATCTAAATGTCTACTCC
The DNA here is from genome assembly GCA_016800925.1 of Suillus spraguei. Lineage (NCBI taxonomy): Eukaryota > Fungi > Basidiomycota > Agaricomycetes > Boletales > Suillaceae > Suillus > Suillus spraguei. The sequence goes on from JABCPU010000242.1 coordinate 43,807, forward strand.
AGTTCAAACCTCTTTGGCCGGTCTCAAGGCAACCACTGCTCAGATTGTGGGCATCATTGCTGGGGCGTGGCTCATGCCTGCCAGCACTGGACAAGCCCACCTTGCTCTGACAGCACAAGTCACTAATCTTGTGGTAAGTACCATTCATGTGTTAATTTTACTTTTGGTTTTTCTAAGATCTGTGTAGGCTGAGATAGTCAGGGAGCATGAGAAAGGGCCTTACATGCCCGGCATCATTGCATCCTGCTCCAAGGAGTTGATGGAAGTTAGGTCCATGACTCCCCGGGTTGTGGCCCAACTGGCACAGCATCGGCCATGATGACCCCTGGGTGTTGAAACACTCCTGGCGCAGCAAGATTCGCACCTGGGAGGCATTAGGTGACCATTCAGGTGATCTCCCTGTCATACCTAACCCTTCAATTGGCTCAATCACTGTGACCTTCCCTCCCCACCCATCGTCACTGGCAATGTCGCCAGTTCTTCCACCAACACTGCCACCGAGTTCCGGGACAAGGGAAAAGGTAAGGCGGTTGTTGCTGACCTAGAGCTGGAAGTGGAAGGGAGCAGGAAGAGAAAGTCCCCCATGATGTCTGGACACTCTTCCTCACCTCTGAAGTCAGCGAAGAAGGGTCGCAAGTGAGTCAAGGCAACTCGCAATGTGAAGCCGAAGGTGTTTGTGGAGTCAGAAGATGAGGAAGACTCGATTGTTCAGGTATGTCGTCCAGTTCATTGTTTTCATTCTCTCAATTTTTTGTAGCCTATTTTCAAGTGGAATGCCAGTGCTCAACCTGCCCTGGCCCTCCACAATTGTTGTAGGGATGCCCCATTCCCCTCATTCACCCCGTTCCCCAAAGAAGCAATTATTTGGTCCTGCTTTGGTAAGTAATATTTAGTTGTCTGGCACTTAGACACATGCCTATATATCATCAGCTCATTGCTGGCAGTCCACCCAAGGTTATGGTCAGTAATCCTTCTGTGTCTGGACCTCCCGCCTATGCTTACCCATTATCAGGCTACCTCCAGCAGTCATCTGGAGGTCGTCGAGACCCCCCAGGCAATGTCCAGCACTCCACCTGAGGAACCTCCAGTCATTGATACAGGTGATATTCTCATTCCCAGCCCAGTGAGTACTCTAATAAATTCCAATGAGTCCATCAACTAACAGAACCCACAGAACAACCCCTGCCATTATTGCACCCAGGAGAATTGGCCCTGAGCCACTCTGTTGGACAGGAGGACCCATGCCCTGTGTTTGTCGTGCGTCCGCTGTGCCACCAAGAAGATCAAATGTGTCCCAGCATCTATGGGATCCCCGCCCAAATGCATTTGAGGGAAGTCTACCACCTGCCAGATGCGCTCCAGGACACCTTCCAGAGCTCCCTCCAATGCTCCAGCTGCCTTGCAGTCCAGGGCCCGAACTCGCAGTCAATCTTGTGGCCCCTCCAGAACTCCAGCTGTCTCTGCTGTGACCACACCCAAGGCACAGTCCCATGAGCACAGCAAGACAATCACTGCTGCCAAGACACCTGCACCTGCACCAGCTCGTGAGTCACCTCAATTTTCTATGACCATCTGACCTTATCTTTCACTTAGCTATTCTGTCTTCGAGTGCCACAGTGCCTCATCTGGCACTCAATGTGCCCATGCTGGATCTCCATTCCATGGCAATTGCTATTCAGGATGGTGCCGCTTGAATTGCTCTTCTTGAGGCTTGTGTGGCGGAGCAGGATGGTAAGATTGATACCCTGCAATTAGGCCTTCAACGCAAAGTCATCGACCAGCACCCTTCATTTCCACTTCCCGACTCTCCTGTCAATGCAACATTTTTGCTTGATCAATCTGTCCCCCTGTCCATCTCACCCCTCCCATCTGCACTTACTCCCCTCATTGACTTGGATATGGCAGGGATGGAGCCTCCATCTCCGAAAGTCCAGCCTGCATCTATCATTGAGGGTCTCATATTTGAGCTCAGCCAGATTCAGCCTGAGGGTCCACAAACGTCCAGCGAAATTGTGGACTCAGATGATCTGGGCAACCTTGTCCCAGAATATGATTCTGATGATATGGATGTTGAGGTGAAGGTTGAACCCTCTGCTGATGAGGGTGAAATGGCTACATAAGTGTATGTTCATAGATGTATATACAGTGGCTCAAAAAACTGTCCGCATGTTTTGGCATTTTTCACTATCTATAATATTGTGTGAGAACAAACAAATGCCTCAAAAACATGCTTATACCACATTGTAGTATGGCGTCAGGGCTTTCATTTGAGCCCTACACCGTGGGAATCGGTGGAGATATGGTGGAGATACAAGGCTTACAAAATGGTGACTCATGCGGACAGTTTTTTGACTCAAGTATTTTACAGTAATAACCAGGTATTCTAGTATTTTGTATGACCTCCCTTGGCTTTAATTACTGCCTCTATCCTTCTAGGCATACTCTCAATTAATTTCTGGCAATCCTCAGCTGTGATCTTCCCCCATTCCACTGCTACTCTCTCCCAAAGCTCCCATACTCCTTTAGGGGGGTTTTCATAGGCTTGAAGCTTTTTCTTGAGTGTTCCCCAGAGATGTTCAATGACATTGACATCAGGAGACTGTGCTGGCCAGTCAAGAACATTGATGTTATGTTCTTCAAACCATTCCCTAGCTCTTCTGGATGTGTGCTTGGGATCATTATCCTGTTGGAAAATGATATCTTCTTCATCAATCCCTGATTCTGCCAAGCTAGGCAGCAAGTGGTCATTTAAAATGTCCACATACTGCTCAGCATTCATCTTCCCCTCAACCTCAGCAAGCATTCCCACACCATTCCATCCCATACAGCCCCATACCATTAAAGAACCTCCTCCAAACTTGACAGTCCCATTAACCTCTCTGTCTGTTAGGCCATCTCCCTTCTTTTTCCATACATACACCTTCCCATCTGACCATATAACACGCTTCCAGTCCTCTACAGTCCAGTGTTGATGAGCTAAGGCAAAGGCTAGTCTTCTCTGCCTATGTTTGATGGAGAGAAGAGGCTTTTTCTTCTTTGTTACTGCCTTGAGATGAGCTGCCTTGAGAACATTCCTCACAGTTTGTGAAGAGACAGGGGTAGTGATGGTGGAATTGATATAATGGGTGGCTTGGACAGCATTATCAGCCTTTCCTGTAGTGATATGTTGGATAATAGCCCTTTTGTCAGTAGAGGTAAGCTTGGATGGACGTCCTCCACAAGAGTTTTCCTTGTCTGGGTGGCTTTCTTTGATGAACTTGGCCACAGTGGACTTGCATACTCCAGTTCTAGAGGAAATTTGGCGAGCAGAGAGGCCAGCATAAGACAGAGAGAGGATATTATCTCTTTGAGCAGAGGAGATGGCTTTCATGGTGATTATGACTATGATACATGAGATATTCTGGTTTATATAGTTAGATATAGTCATAAAATAACATAATGACACCACTTTATAATTTATATAATAGTGGCATGATTTTTATGGTGTCATAAATAATGATTTATATAGTTTTAATATACACTCAAAAAACTGTCCACATGAGTCATCATTTTATAAGCCTTATATCTCCACCATATCTCCGCCGATTCCCACGGTGTAGGGCTCAAATAAAAGCCCTGAAGCCATACTACAATGTGGTATAAGTATGTCCTTGAGGAATTTGTTCATTCTCACACAATATCATAGATAGTGAAAAATGTCAAAACATGCGGACAGTTTTTTGAGCCACTGTACAATGTTTGAATGAATGTCAGTGCTGGATGCCAAGTCCGGAAATCCGGAACTGGATACTGGAGATTCAAACTAGATATTTCGCAAATTCCGGATACCCGGCCACCTGAAACACAACACACAAGGTAAAGAATTTGAAGCCTATCTGTCGAGTCACCTAGTGCTGAGTGCCAGGTGCCGGATGCCAGGTGCTAGGTGCCAGGTGCCAGGTGCTAGGTGCCAGGTGCCAGATGCCAGGTGCTGGCTGCAGAGTGCTGACACCAGAAACTCGAGATTTGAGATGAGAAAAATATCTACCAAAAATGTGTGGATCAAATTCCTTTTATTGTCTCACATTTTTCTGAGGCCTGAGTGCAGATTCATGAGTGCCGAACCCCAAAATTGTGGACTATCGGATTTCGGGGTTTGGGGTTCGGCACTAACAATGTCTGCTCTCAGAAAAATGTGAGGCAATAGAAAGATGTAGATTTGCACATTTTGAGTGCCGAACCCAACCCCCCACACCCAGCAATCGGGACTTGGGACTCATAACAATGTGAAACATATCAATCCACATATTTTAAGTGCTGAACCCCGAACCCCGGCACTCAGGACTGGGGACTGGGGACTCATAACAATGTGAAATATCTCAATCCATATATGTTAAGTGCCAGACCCTGAACTCTGGCACCCAGGACTCGGTACCCAGGACTTAGAATGATGTGAGGCAATACAAAGATATTGATTCACACATGTTGAGTGCCGAACCCCAAACTCTGGCACCCGGCACTCGGAAATCAGGACTCGGGACTCATAACAATGTGAAAGATATCAATCCACATATTTTAAGTGCCAAACCCCGGCACCCGGGACTTAGAACAATGTGAGGCAATACAAAGATATTGATTCACACATTTTGAGTGCTGAACCCTGAACTCCGGCACCTGGCACTTGGGACTTGGGACTTGGGACTCATAACAATGTGAAAGATATAGATCCACATATTGTAAGTGCCAAACCCCAAACCCTGGAACCCGGTGTAAAGATACAATCTAGCCTGGGCTGTAGATAAACCACGGCCTAAGCTAGTATGCGAGTCTTGCGCTCTACCTAGTTTGCTTCACTTGCGAAGGCAAGAACATTCGACCCTAAAGGGAATGCCAAGTTAGTATAGTTCAATATTGCCCAACCTGTAGTGTGAGAATGGCATCGGAGGTAGCGAGATGCTAGCGGTAATACTCCGGTCCATGGGAAACTTGCGGTAAAACTAGCGGTAAGCGTGGGAATGCGGTAGACAAGCAGTAGCGTGAATGGTAAAACTGTGGTAAGTGTGGGAACTTCTGCGGTAATACAAGTGGTAGTGTAGCGATGAAGCGTGAGAAAGCGGTAGCGCTAGCGGTGAAGCGTGGGAAAGCGGTAATGAGCGGTGGTGCGTGCAGCAGTAAAGCAATTCTTAGAGATAGTAACTTCGGTAAAGGACTTTATTTCATAGTGACAGTAGTGGTGACTATCCTAAGTACCGTGTGTACTATAGGAGGGAAGTAGTGAACGAGTACAGGTATTTAGGAATTTTATACGAAAGGAATAGCTACGGAAATGGAAGGGATAGGATTAACACGCAGCAGACATGTAATAAGACTGCACTACAGTTTACAAAACATCACGTACCGGTGAGACTGGATGGACATAGGACGGACGGTAAATCTTGCTTGAGGATGCCAAATGGGTTCGCGGAGATTGTTGAAGATCACCGGTTCGCAGGAAAGTTGCTGTAGTATAGCCGCTAAGCTGCAATGAGGCTTCCGGAGCGCAGAATGATACTGTTAGATAGGGGTAACGCATGGTAAAGTGTCATGGCAAGGGATGGTGAAGCTGAAAGGTAAGGATAATGATAGCCATGTGACACCTATACGAAAATGTGCCATTTCAAGCTCAGCGTGAGTTTGTTTGTCACACCAGCACCCGGCACTTGTGACTCGGGACTCAGAACAATGTGAGGCAATAGAAACATATTGATCCACACATTCTAAGTGCCGAACCCCAAACCCCGAACTCTGGTAGTCCACTATTTCGGGGTTTGGGGTTTGGTACTCGGGATTCTGCACTTGAGACTGAAAAAAATGTTAGGCAATAAAATGACTTTGATCCACACATTTTTGGTAGATATCTTTTTCATCTCAAATCTCGAATCTCGAGTGCCAAACCCCAAATCCCGAAATCCGGTAGTCCACAATTTCGGGGTTCGGTACTCGGGACTCAGAAAAATGTCAGGCAACAACAAAACTTTGATCCACACATTTTTGGTAGATATCTTTGTTGTCTCAAATCTCGAGTTTCTAGTTTCGAGACTCTGCACCCGGCACCTGGCACTTGGCACTCGGCACTAGATGACCCGACACATGGACTTCAAATCTTTCACCTTGTGTGTTGTGTTTCAGGTGTCCGGGTATCTGCAATTCAGGAAATATCTAGTTTGAATCTCCAGTTTCAAGTTCCAGGTTTCGGGACTTGGCATCCAGCACCCAGCACCTGGCACTTGGTACTCGGGGTTTGGCACTCAGTGAAATTTGACATTTATATTTTTGTGAGCTTCGACTTCTGAGTCTGTTACAGTCGTACATGCCCCTATTCATTTTCTCTTGGTCTCCTTTACTTGTATATTACATAACATGACTCTGACTCATATGCTCAACGCATCTGTACTATAGTTGCCTTCCTTCTTTGGATACGCACTTACATTCTCACGTCTCTCCTGGTCCGTGTGCACATCTTGGCTTATTTAAGCACGCCGTATTACACTTGTATACTTTACTTTAATCTTACTGGGTTTTACCTGGAATATCCTTCACTTAGGCCTCTAACCTAAGTCGTCTTGAATCGTCTCTAAGTCTAAGCACTCCTTAGTCTTAGTCTCTATTCTTGTAGAACCTCTTAGACTTGTCTTTGAGGCTGAACCCTTGATAGTACTCGGAACGCATTCCTTGTACTTTCACCTTGTCCTTTTCTGGACATTGTAGAACTCCCCAGCAGACCATCTGTGTCTTTTCACTGTCGCTGGTGACGCCACCCCAGTTCGTAACAGAGTCTCATGTTTCAGGCTTCAGGTGCTCTGGTGGTCAGGTTTCAAGACTCGGTGATTTATTGTGTTAGACAATAGGATATGGTGCACACCAAGGCTCAGGTTTCGGGTTTTTGGACTTCAGGACTTGATTATCGGTGAATGTCAGACATGGTGCATTCAGGTTCTCATGCTTCGGGGTTTAGATTTTGGTGGTCGATGGTAGGTATATGCACTCATAGGGTGCATGTATCCTATGTGTTTGATTCTCTGGTGGCTACATCAGCTGTATGTCTTTATGATACATATCTAGCCCCACCCATATATGTAATATATTTTACCTCAGCCCACCAATACATGCAATATACCTCCACATCGGCCCACCCATCTATGAAAAATTCCCCCACATCGGCCCACCTGTCTATGCAATAAATATTTTACTGCACCCTCGGCCCACCTGTATATGTAATATTCTCTTACCTCGGCCCACCCATCTATGCAATAAATATTTTACTGCACCCTCAGCCCACCCATATATGTAATATTCTCTTATCTTGGCCCACCCATCTATGCAATAATATTTGCCTTGCATCTCTCTTCAGCCCAGCTGTCTATAATATCCTACTCTACATACTACCCAGATGGGCCCACCCATCTCCATCAGTGACGATATCCCCCTGGCCCATCTGTCAACATCAGAAATCATGTTTCCCTCGGCCCACCCATCTCTCCCAAAAATAAAATTTGCCCAGCCCACCCGTCTCCATCAGAAATAATATTCTCCCTGGCCCATCCGTCAACTGTTACGAACTGGGGTGGCGTCACTAGCGACAGTGAAAAGACACAGGCGGTCTGCTGGGAAGTTCTTACAATGTCCAGAAGAGGACAAGGTGAAAGTACAAGGAACGCGTTCCGAGTACGATCAAGGGTTCGGCCTCAAAGACGAGTCTAAGAGGTTCTGCGAGAATAGAGACTAAGGCTAAGGAGTGCTTAGACTTAGAGACGATTCAAGATGACTTAGGTTGGAGACCTAAGCGAAGGAGATTCCAGGTAAAACCCAGTAAGATTAAAGTAGGGAATCTACTACAAGTACACTGTGCTTAAATAGGCAAATATGTGCGCACAGACCAAGTAACCGTGAGAACGTAGTTGCGTATCCTAATAAGGAAGGCAGGTGTTGTACAGATGCATTGAGCATATGAGTCAGAGTCATGTGACATGATATACAAGTAAGGAAACAAAGGGAAAATGAATAGGGGCACGTACAACTGTAACATCAACATCAAGGATATACATAACCTCAGCCCATGGTCCGCTGGCCTGTCTTTGATGGGATATTATGTGGGTCGGATGACCCGTATAGTACAGAGTTTGTCACTGAAGGGGCTCATGATGGCACATGCTCCATCATTGGCTATAACCTACCTGTTGTCCCTGGCCGCCGTACACGCTCAATGTCAGATCATAGACATGTCAAGGAAACCTATGAGTTGTGTGGACAGTCTCGGTTTCAGCTCCAGGAACGTCTTGCTCATGCTAGAGTTGCTCACCCTAATGATGCTATCAGTCAAGATGTTGAGATCTCAATGCTACACTCACCAGATGCTGAAGAAGAATACGAGCTCAATGAGACAGGTACCTTAGCACTACCTGTTGTCAATGGTGGTGAACCTACTCCTGCTGTTGATGGTGGTGAACCCGACTTTTGCTGTCAATGTTGGTCATGGCCAGCCCACAAGGCAAAGACTGAAAGCAATGTTTGGTTGCCGAAGGACACACAATGAACAACTGATGGTTGCACCATGTGGCATGATCATTGCACACCAGACTTTCTTCAGGGCAGAGGGAGTGGCAAGTGTTGTGGTATGTAGAAGCTACTGTTTCCTTGGGTTTGATCTTGAAAAATATCTTACTGCCTCCCTTGTAGCAATTTATCAAGAATGTCTATGCAGGTAACGACTCAATGAAGCCTGACCACATCTTTTTTTGATAATAACTGCACTCTTTTGAAAATGGTAAAGGATGACCCATTTTTTGAGGGCATCGGCTTGTCAGTGGACATGTTTTACTTTAACTGCAAGCACTCAGAGAGCGACACCTATTGCCAGGCAAATTGCAACCCTGTAGACAACCCGGAGCTGCTAGGAGACAATGGGAAGGGCTGGCAATTTAGCTCCTCCATCACTGAGCAGACTAATGGTTGGTTTGGTGGCTACCATTCTATTTGCCACGAGATGTTGGCACATAAGTTCAATTTTTTCTGCAATGAACTCATCCTTAGAAGGAATAGATGGACACAACATAGGTTGAAGCAGGACGGGCACAACCCACAAACATGGCCAAGCAAAGCCTTGATATAGATAGTCCTATAATATTAATACATAGTACACGAGTCTCCAGTGAATGTGTCATATACTCATATCTGGACATGATCTCTGATCCGACTTCTCAAAAGTCCGAATGTCCGGACCTGCATATACTGTGCTTCCTCCCTTCAATATCTGAATGTCCGGACCTATGCTCCTCTCTATCTCCCAATCTATCTCCATTCATAATAACTCCATTTGTACATTCACAAGTCCAGCTCTCTGGCTATCTCTGTATTCTGTCTGCTTACTGATCCATTACTTCACTTCATTTCCAAGTTTCATTTACTTATGTTCCGTTAGACTTTGCATATGGTTTGTACATAGCCTCATACTGCACTGACTGATCTTTCCATAACTACCTATAGTATATAAACCACCTGTAAATCTCCATAGTACTTCAGTTCGAATATTAACTTATTTCTACTCATTCCACTGGACTTAGTCCGCCTCTGAACCTCTTCCGGACTTGAGCTTAGTCTCTTGTCTATCTCCGGACCTTGGACCTCTTTCCTTGGTCATACCTCTGGCTCTACCTTCAGGTAGTCTTTATACTGTCTGCTTCTACTCCAGACTTTGTCCATGGTAGCCTTTAGCCTTTCCCACTCTTATGTCCAGAAGTCCGCTGGACTTCACATCCCTATATCCAGACTTCCTCCAGATGTGCATGACCCTATAGAAATTAAGGGCACCATACTCGGCAAAGGGGCACAGTGCACGAGCTGAGGCTAAGCCCTTCCAGATTAACCCCTTATTGAGTATGATCTTAACAGAATGTCCAATAGGTGTTGTTTTCTTATCGAGAGCATGATGTGTTTCTGATGATGAATGATGTTCGCATGCATGTAGAAGGATGCTTATCAGATCACCAAGGCCATTATATGCAGGTAGGGTGAAGTCCAGAGTTGCCCAGGGGACTTCATAGTAGGCAGTCACCAATAAATCACATGTGCATCACATGACATGTAACCATGACCTCATGCATCAGCAGCCATCCCACCTTCACCACACCACTACATCTACTACAAACTACTACATGCAACACCCGCAATTTTGGTATGTGGCCTCCAGGCTTAGATTATGCATGTGAGTATATGTTTATACAAAGATTTCTTGAGTACTGACCACATATTGATATCAGTATGTCAACTGTCATGCATCATTCAACTAATCACTTCCATTCTAAATCTAGACACCACCTGTAAGTGTGTTTTGTGGTGCCCACCAGTTGTATATGCTTACTGTTTGCCAATCTGGTGTGGTGTTTGACTAATTTATTCCACTCTCGACCCAGGTATCATCTGTAAGTGTCTCTGTGTGCCCACTAGATGTATATGCTCATTATCCACCACTTTGAAGGTTATATGCCTACCATGAGTCCTCCCTCTCCCTCTGAATCATGGAAAGTGACTCTTGATGCTGTCATATACCATACTTCTAATCTCAGATCCGATCATATCCGTCCAGATCCGATCGTTTCCATATCCGTCCGGTCCACAGATCCTGTCCAGACCACCCATCCGAATGTACTCACTTCTCGCACCTTAACTCCCTGGTGAACATCTGCGTCTATCTCCTTTCGTCATTTCTCCTACTACCGGTACTCCGGCTGTTTATATTTCCGTCCTGTGTTACTGATCCGTTTCCTGTGTTCATTTCCGATTCATGCTTACTGATCCGCTGTGCAATAACTAATAGACTTCCGTTACACTTCGTACATAGCCCTTGGTCCCGGACTTGCTAATTATCCGTCTTAGATACTTACTGTATATAAACCACTTGTAGATCTCCGTAGAACCTTAGTTCAAATATCATCTTAGATTCTACTCATTCTGCCTCCTCCGGACTTAAGCCACTCTCCGCTTTAAGTCACCTTCCGAGACTTAGGATTGACTCCTATAGTCTATACCTCCGACTCTATCTTCGGATAGTCCATCTCCGTTAGTTTCTAGTTAGGAACTCGTTCTGAAACTAGCCTTAATCTCTGTCCTCTCCTTACGTTCCGAATTACCTTCGACGTATTATATCCGACACCTTCGGACACCCGGATCCATCACGCAACCCCTTCCGGGTCTTCGGACGAATAACTCCTCCCTGAAATAAGGGGCATTACTCGAGAAAGGGGCACAGTGTACGAACTGAGGCCAAAGCCCTTTGGATCTCTCTACCCTTGAGTACAGTCTTAACAATGCCCACCTCACCCAACCAAGACCAGATTTTTTGCATTCATGCAATAACTGCCATGAAGAGGTACCCTGGGTGAGGTGTAAGGGTAATAAGAAAGGTAACAAGGGCCACTGGTATGCAATGGTAAGCTTCACCTGTGTGATCTATTCTGAAACTGATCACTCTGATAGTGCAAGAAGGTCGTAGGGGAACAGCAAACCCAATGTACCTTTTTCCGCTGGCCTCAGGCTCAACTGGCTCACCAATGCCATCACCTGAGATCCCTCAAGAGTCTCCACAGCTGCACCCCATTGCGATGCAGCCTGTGACTTTGAGCGACACAACTCTCCTCTTCATATGCGCTGCTCTGGTATGTGGGAGGAACCTGCATAGGCTTTGTAAAAATAAAGCTTGTCACAAGCACTGCAGCATCCTTGGCAGCTACTCTGTCAAGGACCATGGTCCTGCAGCTGTTTTAGATCCACATTTGGAGCTTTGAGAGCGTCCTGCACCACATCCTGTACATACACTGCCTGCTGTGTCTTCACCTTCACCTGCATTTGCCTTGCCTTTACCTTCACCCACACCTGAACACTCTTTTACTACTGCTCTACCTTATAATAATAACACAAGTATAATCACGCGGATCTGTGGGAGACAGATACTCTCAGTCATTGCGTGTGAATGCAAACGTCTTGGTATATTTACCTGCAGGAGACAGATACTCTACGTAGCATTAGTTAAGGTAAATATACGAGTCGAAATAGAGTTCCTTACCTCAGTCGTTGTGCGTGAATGCAAACGTCTGAGGTACTAGTACGAAAATCTGCGTGAACTAAATAGATGCAAGTGCTCTTGTACGAGTGGATAAGTGAGTGAAACGACGACAAAAGGAATACAGGCCCAAGCAATTCAAAGATTCAGTAGGTACAATGGGAAGAAGATAAAACAAGAGCGCATAATGGAAAACATACAAGTCGCTGGACAATAAGAACGAAAATACAAGAGCATCCAATGGTGCACCTCGGCTGCAAGCGCGCTTGCGTATTCCAACACTCCCCCTCAAGCCACGCGTAGTCCGAGCTGGGAGGCAAAATGTTTGACCTTAGGAGAGGGGAGAGCCTTCGTGAGGGTATCAGCTATCATATCACTCGTAGGACAGAAGATTAAGCATAGTTTCCCGTCTTCAATCACCCAGCGGATAAAATGAAAGCGAACATCGATGTGCTTGGTGCGCGCATGGTATTGGTGGTCTTTTGTTAGGGCGATTGCGGACTGGTTATCAGAGAAAAGTGTGGTGGGTTCAGTGATGGGGTCAAAAAGGTCTCCGATAAGTGAACGTAGTCAAAGGGCTTCTTTTGCAGCATGAGTAGCGCCACGTACTCGCTTTCAGTAGTTGAAAGAGAAACGATCTCTTGGCGTTTCGACGACCAAGACACAGCGCCACCATCTATCAAGAAGGCGTATCCGGAGACTGCACATCTATCTTCCGCCATACTTCCATCTGCATCAGCAAAACCAGTAAGCGTGCCTTCCACTCCTCCATACGTCAAGCGTAAATCCTTGGTTCCAACCAAGTACCTGTAGATACGGCGAACGCGTCCCAGTGAGGTTGTCCAGGATTCTGGGAGAAGCGGGATACGGTCGTTACTGCGTATGATATGTCAGGGCGAGTCCCAAGGGATGCGTACATAAGGGATCCGACTGCTTCTCTGTATGGTATGTGCCGCATAGCGGCGTACTCTGCTCCAGTCGATGGAGATTGGTTTGAATGCAACTTGACATGCAGTTCCATTGGACAGGACACTGGCTTGAGATCTTCAAGACCGAAACGATGAACGATTGAGTCGATATAGGATAGCTGGGAAAGGGAGATGGTGCGGTGGTCACGATTTCAGGTCACTTCTATCCCAAGGAGCCAGTGCAATTCGCCTAGATCAGTGATCTCAACGTGGGCACGGATGTCGTTCTTCAACTGGGCAATAAGGTCCAGGGACGATGCAGCAAGAGTACAATCATCAACGTGGACAACGATAATGATGCGCTCACCAGTCTTCGCCTTTTTGAAGAAAATGGCTTGATCCACCTCACACTGCATGAACCCTAACTTCTCCACGAGGATTTCTACTAACTTCTGGTACCAGCATCTGCCGCTCTGTTTTAGGCCGTATAGAGTTTTACGCAAAAGGCAAACACAATGGGGAAATTCTGGTGAGGTAAAACCTGGTGGCTGTCGCATGTAGATGACTTCGTTTCCCGTTAACTCTCCGTTTAGGTAAGCACCCTTGATATTGATCTGGTGTATCTCCAAGTCTAATCGTGCGGCCAACACTAGGACAGTTCGAATGGACGCCAGTTTGGCAACCGGTGCGTAAGTATCGAAGTAATCAACTCCAGGGACTTGCAAAAAACCCTGCGCGACGAGGCGTGCCTTGTGACAAACGATATTGCCGGCCGCATCTTTCTTGGCCCTAAACACCCATTTTGACCCTACTATGTTAGCGCCTGCAGGGGGATCTACTAACTCCCAAGTCCCGGCTGTTGCAAGAGTGGTGAGTTCTTCTCTGATGCCTTCTTCCCATAGAGGCCAATCTGGACAGCGCTTAGCTTCAGCAAGACTAGTGGGTTTGAGCGCTTCAGCCTCTGTGGTGAATTCAACAAGCGCTAGTGAGAGCTCAGCGACATCGTCTTCTTCTTCCAGGATAGCCATGAGTTGCTCTGCTGCTTCTTCTCCAACAAAGTGAGTTCTTTCTTTGGCTATAGCTTCTGGTGTAGGGAGTTGAATTCCTTTAGGGACAGAACCACTTCCTTCGATTATATCTAGGACTCGTTGGCTTGGTTTTCGAACTCTCTTGGCGACTATATCGAGGATCGGCGAGGCTGATGGGATGGGGATCTTGGAGTGGGGAATGGCAGTTTGAGTTCTTGGGATGGTGGCTGGTGGGGTAGGGTCAGGAGGTGAGTAAGATGGCGACGATATCATCGCGTTTGGGCTCTGATCTTCTTCCTCCCCCTCACAAGGTGTTGTCGTGACCTCCGTGGGGTCCCAATAGACATTCCTTTCGACCGCCACTGACTGTTTCGAGGGCCAATATACTCGATGCCCATTGCCACTAGCGTCATCTATCCCAATCCACCGCCCTTCCTCGACACATCCCCCAAGCTTCGTTCCGCCCTCAGTACGCACCCAGACTTTGGAGCCCCATGTCTGAACATTGCGCAAGTCTGGCTTTTTCCCGGTGGCTGCTTCAAGAGGCGTGGCGCCGTCCAAAGCTTTGGTAGGCATCCTATTCTTCAACCATACGGCGTGACGTACAGCTTCGCCCCACAGGAAACGAGGGAGCCCGCTCTCGTGTAGCATGGCCCGTACCTTCTCAAGTAAGGTACGGTTCAATCGCTTGGCCACTCCGTTATGTTGAGGAGTGTCATGTATGGTAAGCTTGTGCGTAGTACCAGCGGCCTTGAGATGCATGCTGAACTCTTTACCTAGGTATTCACCGCCGCGATCAGAGTGCAAGGTCTTGATGTGAGCGTTCTGTTGGGTGCTGCACCAACTCTCAAAATCCTTGTACGCCTGGAATGCTTCGTGCTTCTGCTTCAGGAGGTGCAAATAGGTAAGTCGAGTCTTGTCGTCAGTAAAACTGATGTAATAGCGACGTCCTCCTAGGGTAGGAACAGGCGATGGGCCCCATAGGTCGGAGTGTACTTCTCCTCCAAACTCAGCTGCGTGCTCTCCCTCACGCACTTTTGCCACAGGCTTGTGGGTCGCCTTTGCATAGACGCACGACTCGCAAAAGGTTGGTCCACCTGATGTCATATCCACCTTGACGCCGGTTACAAGGCCGTGTTCTGCTAGGCGCCTGGCTGTACTGGGTGCTATGTGACCCATATGCCGATGTAACTCCATGACTGTAATGGTCTCGTCTGCTGCGTGCACACTCTCTGGTCCATGGTCGACGCGGTAGAGCCCTCGAGCATCTTTGGGGATGGTGCCAATGACATTCTCAGAGGCATCATGGATGGTACAGGTGCCATCCGCAAAGGTAGTGGAATATCCGAGGTTGTCCAAACAGCCAATCAACACAAGTGTGTACCCCACCTCAGGTGAATACAGAACCTCTGTAAGCCTCAGCTTTGAGATGTCTACCCCATTAGGAACTTCGATGACGAGTTCACCAATGCCTGTAGCATTGAAGCGCTGTTTATTAGCAGCGACGAACGGTTTGGGTGGGATGGAGGACATGGTCTCAAAATGGTCTCGGTACGGTGAGATATGGCGCGTGGTGCCAGAATCATATAGTTCAATAATGGCACCGTTCTCGTGCTCAGTGCTGACTTTGGCAGCAAATTCTTCCTCAATGTGAGGGTCACCGAGGTCTTTGAAGGAGCCTGTGCCGCTTCCACTGATGGAGAAAGCTGGCTGGCTCTCCCAATCGTCAAAAGAGGATGAGTCATCCTCTTCTACCTCCGAAAACCAATCATCTTCGCTAACGACAAAAGTCAGCCGTTCAGTCGCGTCATTGTCAGAGGATTCTGTGGACAAGAGGGCAGGGAGTGAGCACACAGAGTCACAGTCTGTGGCATGCTCAGCGATGAATACGCCATCGTCTTCATCGTCATTGTCTGCTGCTGTGTAAGCTGATCCTCTTGTTGTGTCAGCACAATTTCCCGCTGACTTATCTGGTTTGGGGCAGGCTGCCTTAAAGTGGTCTCGCGATCCGCAATTCCAGCACGGAGGGCGCGGCCTTCCTTGCCTGTTGGAGGACGAACCACGTCCCCTGAAATGTCCACCACCCCGTCCTCTAGGAGCAAGGTCCGTTACTCCCAATGCCTGGTCAGCACCACCAGACCTAGTGTTACAAGGGGGGCGCGCATCACGGGTAGTACGCCGTTCTGATTCCTCGATTATGAGGGAAATAAGGATATCTGGGTCGATTGTTTTGGTGGGGCTGTAAAGTCAGGCAGTTGCGAGTTGTCCAGACGCGAAGATGGCGAGATGGTTTGGGAGGGATTGAATAATGGTGGAGCGGTAATCTTTCTCTTCAATGTCGACACCGACTGCAGACAGTTTGTCTCATTTTGCGCGTAGTTCGTCCAGGAACTGACACACATCACCTCCGACAGGACACTTTGATTCGAGGAATTTGGTGCGAAGGTCCATTTGCACATATGCGCCTTTCTCTGTGTACTCACGAACAATCTCAGCCCACATGGTTGCGACATTGACAAGATTGCAAATGCAAAGAGCTGTGGAGTTGGGGATCTGTTGTGTGAGTAGGTGCTTTGCGAGGTTCTCGTTCTTCTGCCATTTTTCAACAGAGATGATTTCTGTAGCAGTTAGGGGCGAAGCAGGACAGGGGCAAGAACCATCGAAATACTTCCATAACTCTTTGGCCTCGACAGCGACTTGGAAACGCAATGAGAAAATGGCCCAATTCATACCCTTGATATCAAGTTTGGGTACGTTTGACGGGAGGGTGTCCGTTGTAATGGGAACAGCAGTAGACATCGCAAAAAGCAGTATCGAGCAAGGTGAGACGGTGTTTCTGAGGTTCTTCAAAGCTGTGGGCTCATAACCTATAATAATAACACAAGTATAATCACTGGATCTGTGGGAGACAGATACTCTCAGTCGTTGTGCGTGAATGCAAATGTCTTGGTATATTTACCTGTGGGAGACAGATACTCTATATAGCATTAGTTAAGGTAAATATACGAGTCGAAATAGAGTTCCTTACCTCAGTCGTTGCGCGTGAATGCAAACGTCTGAGGTACTAGTACGAAAATCTGTGTGAACTAAATAGATGCAAGTGCTCTTGTACGAGTGGATAAGTGAGTGAAACGACGACAAAAGGAATACAGGCCCAAGCAATTCAAAGATTCAGTAGGTACAATGGGAAGAAGATAAAACAAGAGCGCATAATGGAAAACATACAAGTCGCTGGACAATAAGAACGAAAATACAAGAGCATCCAATGGTGCACCTCGGCTGCAAGCGCGCTTGCGTATTCCAACATACCTACCATTGCTATCACCTATCGCCCTTCTTCACCCCCAGCCCTCATTCCTGGCTCTCTTGATGCATCACAGCTACAGGTCAACAAAGGTAAAGCTCAAGCAGTTGATGTGATCCCTCCCTCAAGAATGGTTGCTGGTCCTTCACAATCCAAGTCAAACAAGGCACCAGCACCCTGCTATGCAACTCAAATGCCAGTCTTGTTTACCCAATAGAACGCTATTGAGGAGTCCATACAGGAGGAAGAGCAGCAAAGAGACCATGAACGCCTTCAAGCGGCTCAGCATGCAAAGAACAATGACATTGTCTATGCATGTATCAAGGTAAGGGTGCCTTTACTGAATGCTACAGTTGTTGATGCTATTTAGGATGGCATCAAGCCCATTGTATACAAGTTTCAACAGGGATTCACATTCCCAAACTTTTTTTTCAGTCACAATGTGTTGCAGAAACTCAACATCCTCTCTGAGGACACAGTGCAGGTGCCACCCATGCAGCAATACAATTGTGTCCTTGACACCTGGATGTGCTTTGATGTCAGTCACATGGTGACCTTGCATGACCATGATGGTGGCACACTTCTTGTCAAGAACGCCTGCATAAAGGACTGCATAGATCTTGGATGCCACCTTCAGAAACTCACCAATCCCAGCAGCCCTAATATCGTCAAGGCTCTCCCTGCCAAGCACAAGTACATGCGTGCTGCATCACATGCAAAAAGCTCTCCCCCACCATCCCCATCAATCAATCCCTCTATGCATGACCATGTTGGTCCAGTGCCCACTATCCATGAAGCACAGCAAAATCACAGTGGATCTGTACTCTTGCTTACAGACAGCAAGGGTACTGGAACAGCAGCACAGCTCAATCATGGTAGTTCCATTCTCTCTCACACAGATGGTAAGGAGGAGACAAGAGCAACTGTACACCCTTCGAAGTGGTGTCCCTCCCCTTCAGATTCCCTGTCCCCTCACCCTCTTTTATGCCTTCAAAGATATCCATCTACCAAGTCATTGTTCTGAATTTCTGCCAGCTCTGAGACTAGCAGCCGGTCTCACTCTTCATCACCACTCTCAATTTAATTCACAGGCCCAATCATCAAGGAGGAAAGCTCTGGGAACCTGCTTTTACATGGGACTTTGAAGGCAGATGCTATTGAGGTGGAGGAGGTCGCAATCTGACCTGTGGACTTCTACATCATCGACATTGCTAATGGATTTAACTTGTGCAAGAAAGCAGCTGACTCATGATGCAAAGTGTCTCAGGTGTTTATCAAACACTTTGGTGTGCCCTTCAAAGCCTCTAGATATTATAACAACAAGACAGTATGGGACCTGGAGGTGAACTGAGCACTTTACTGATTATGGGTGCACAGAGAAAGGATGCTGGACTCTACCTTTGTTACATATCCGGACAGACCCAGGCGGATGGACGGACCCGGAAATTCGAATTCCCAGATGCCCTCGGTACATCCTAATTAGGGTACCCAGAGACACCCGAGAATTTCCAGCCACCATCTTGATTGTATTTTTAGAGCAACCGTTTCGGTTTATCCTAATTAGGGTGCACGGAGATGCCCGAGAAGTCCCAGAAGGCCATGCTTCCCACCTGTATGCTTCCTGTATGCTTCCTCAAGGGATTCTCCTTGTATGCATACTTTGTGGGGGGTTGGTGATTCTAGGTAAGTATGCATAACTGTTGTTCTACAATGCCTGGCATTGTATCAATAATTATGACAGTATAGCCTCCTGATGGTCATGGGGTGACGGGGGTCGTTGAATGGCTGTACACGCAGTTTGAACGCTGATTGCTCGTACCTTGAAGTGACGCAACTTCTGGAAACCGAAATTTTTCGGACGAGTAACAGGGGACGGTAGACTCACCCGAAAGGGATGAAACACAGTGGGAAAGCGAGAAGCTTCAAGGTAGAGACGCAAGAAGCCGGGAAGATGCATACCTGTTCGAAATGGATGAAACAGACTACCTAAAACGTCGTGGGAAAGTGTGAAGCTTCACCGCAGAGACGCATAGAAGCCAAGAAGGATGTACCTACCCAAAAAGGGTGAAACCAAGCGTGAAGCTTCAACGTGTAAAGGCTTGATGCTTCATGAAGCATCAAGTTACAGACATCAAGGAATTAGATACATTGTGCATCAAGGTGTGTGTCTTATCACATACCTTCAAGCTTCAATATGACACTATAGCCTGCCAAGAGTCCAGCATCGTTACACTAACGTCGTATCACGATTATGCACAAAGAACTCTCACCTGTTCTTAGGGAATAGTGCCGAACAACTATTTTGGATAGGATTCAACGTCGCTGGTTATGAGTAACTTACTAGGGTATAAGTACCAGGTATATTTCAACCATTCTCTCGCTAAATATTCTCGCGGTGCCAGGTAACAGCTTAACCACATCCACTCTCGGCAATGACGAGGTACTTTTTCCCACCTGCTTTCATGCCTGGACTTCAATCTCTCTATTCTAAGGTCAGGCGAAGCTAAGAGAAGTATAGGTGACTAAACTAAATTACTAGTTGGTATTCGCAACTAACCGCACGTACGTTACTTGACTGATAGTCGAGTCGGAACTTCGTCCCTAGTCATGTATCCTACTGAGAAGGCAACAGTGACACAACCTGGGATCTTGGAGCTTTGCTTCCACCTGTGCAGAAGGCATGGGTCAACGGCAGCGTCACGAGTCTGGACACGTTACACCAACGTTGTATCACGATTGTGCACAAAGAAATTTCGCCTGTTCTCAGGGCATGGTGCCGAACAACTATTTCAGATAGGAATCAATGCCAGTGGTTATGAGTAATTTACCGGGGTATAAGTAGCAGGCGCATTTCAACTATTGTCTTCAAATATTCTCGCAATGTCAGGTAACAGCCTAACCACATCCACTCTCAGCAATAACGGGGTACGTTTTCCCTGCCCCCTTTCATGTCCGGACCTCAGGCTCAATTTCTCGATTCCAGGCCTTAGCAAGCATCCGTCAGTCCATCGCCAATTTCCTCCGACGCTGTGGCTTGCCACATGCGAACATCGTGAACACTACTATTGACAAAGTGTTATACTCTGAATGTTACCAGGAGGCCATCAGCCGTAACTTTCCGATGGACGGAAAATATTCCATCTGCCCGCACATGGACATGGGCGTGGCCATGTTCAATACTTACGCTCATCTTCCTGACAGTGCAACCAAGATGTGGATCTCCATGTTCACTATCCTCGTCACATACATTGATGATATGGTGGGTAAAGGAGACGAATTCGCACACGTGTATAATTTCTATGAGCGCTTTGCGCGCAATCAGCCACAAGTTCATCCAGTCTTAACTGCGCTTGATGCGCTCTTGCGGGACGTTGTTTGCTTTTATTCCTCGCCTGTGTCGAATTTGATTGTCGCATGTACATTGGATTACTTGTCTTCTGCTTTGATTGACAACGAAACCAAGGACATGAAGGCATGGTATTTCCCCAAAAAAAAGCCGTCTCAGATTGTTGACCTTTTGTGCTGATAGATTTTGACAGAAGCTCAGTCGTATCCTGATTATTTGAGGATGCTATCAGGCTTGCCAACCGCATATTCACTCTTTATCTTCCCCTCCACGGTACCGCTTCGGGAATATGTTCAATGCATGCCGGACCTAGCCATTGTCATCAACCACACAAAGTAAGTACACCAAGTATGTCCTATTGGACCTCTCAGTAACCTGCCGTTCTTCAGCGATATACTATCATACTACAAAGAGGAAATTGAAGGCGAAACAATGAACTTCTTGTCACAAATGGCAGCCTCTCGTGCTCTTACAAAACAGAACGCTTTGCATCAGATCATTGAGAAAACTTTGCAAGCGCATCATAATATCATCAATTGCCTGAAGCCGCATGCTGAAGCCCATGACGCCTACGTCGATTTTTTCCATGGGTTTGTCATTAAATTTCATGCTGCCCTTGGACGATACAAACTGGAGGAGATAATATCTGAGTTGGAGAGCTCATAAGATGTTACAATCTCATATGCTTAGTATGTGTTGATGACTGGCCTACTCGTGTTTGTGTCACCCGTGAACCTGCCTTTTGTGCTACTTGACTGACTTCTTATTTATCAACGTGGATTGTCTTTATTACTCAAAATACTAGTTTCTAGCTACCTATATACACATGATTTTATACTGGTACCCCGTCATGTTATTCTCTACCATCCTGTCATGTTATTCTCTACCATCCTCCACTTGTTTTATTGCCTTTCGGCAGCTTCAGCAGGAGGTCTGTCACACTCGTGTCACATCATGTGATGTTCATTGAATTAGCATGGCATCGGCGATAGCTAGCTCTTCTTCATCTTAACTTGGTGATGCCCTTGGCTCATCAGCCAAACACTCATCAATCAAGTTGTTGATCATTTTGGGCTTAAGGACACCTTGAAGGCTGTCATACAGGGAAGTTGTTATATGATGAGGCGTTATATACAGCTCGATAGTAGCTGCAACAATAAATCGAAGTGAACATGTCCTGTGGAGTCTGGGGTCTTTTCGTTGTGAATTGCCATGACTCCCATTCCTAAGGGTGTTCTGTGGGTGTTCTGTGGAGGATTTGGAGAAACTCAAAAGAACCGAGTAAGGTCCGAGTGATAACGGGGTACCGGAAACCGATGGTTGTGAATGGTCACAGTCTACAGACTTCGACTTGCTAGTTGGTCTCACATCAATGTGGTACGCTGTCAAACTTTTTCGATGATATGCGGCCACACTGGTTCTGCCAGCAGAAATAGTTCTGCGCAGCACATTCAGATGGTGGCTTAACATGGCTACTACGGCATAGCCGCGGGCCGAGGCAGTGACCGTCGGAATTTCTCATTACAACTCATAGCACTAGGCTCGATTTCTTTCCCTTTCACCCCCCATCTCGCCGAACATCTGTAGATTCTTGGAGACTTGTGTAAGTTTTTCAACGATTGGCGAGTTGCAGGTGAACTGGCATCATAATATGAGGATAGACTTCTGTCCGTTCCTCATTCATAACCAAATATTGCAAATCTTGGGGTTCTATACTGTCTATACTATGCTAAAGACAATGTAGCTATAGGGTGTGTTCGCTCCCGCTGTACAGTGATCATGTCAAGTACGACACCCGAATTAAAATTCACGACGTTCGAAGAAATCGACGAGGTGGGAGGGTTGTAAACCATATTATTGTACTCTTAGCTCACGGAACGTGCTCCAGATATACTCCACTCTCAACAAAACCTTCCGGTCGGGCAAGACTAAACCTATTGCATTCAGAAAGGTTCAGATCCTGCAACTGGCTTACCTTGTGCAGGACAACCTTGAACGTTTCAAGGAAGCCTTTGCCATTGACCTTGGAAGACCTCCGCATGAAGCTGCATTGTGAGCACTGTTTTGGTCACAGTGTATGATGCTCACTTAGCTACACTCCAGCCTCGAGCTTAACCCAACTATCAGTGACTGTAAGATCGCGTATGACCGGGTGGACAAGTGGGCTCGGACCGAAAAAGCTCCTTTCAATATCAAATTTGCTGCTTTCCGTCCAGTTATTCGCAAGGAACCAAAGGGTGTCGTACTGTCCATCAGTCCATTCAACTACCCCGTATGGCTTGCTCTTGGACCTATCGTATGTTCCTTTTCATTTTTTTATCTTACTCGGTTCCAGCTCATTGTTTCATTTCCAAGATTGGGGCAATCGCCGCTGGCAACTGTGTCGTCCTCAAACCGTCTGAATTAACCCCCGCTGTAAGCGGCCTCATCGCAGAACTCATTCCAAAGTATTTGGACAATGACGTCGTTAGAGTCGTGTTAGGTGGTGTTCAGGAGACGACCAAGGTGCGTCATTCACTCCTGTTATGCAAGGGCTGCGTGCTCATTATGCCATAGCTGATGGAATACCAATGGGGTCATGGTATGTGCAACTCACTAGTTCTGTTTCCAAAATTATGATGCGAGACAACTAGTCTGTACACCGGGAACGGGCGTGTAGGAAGGCTTATAGGCATAGCTGCTGCGAAGACTCTTTCGCCTATCAGTCTCGAGGTAAATCCATACTTTCAGTGCAATGTACTAGTGCCAATATCTTGCTAGCTCGGAGGGAAGTCCCCCGTTGTCATTGACGCTAAATGTGACTTCAAGATGCTGCACGCCGTGTCATGTGGGGTAGGTGCGTTAATGCGGGTCAGACCTGCATCGCACCAGACTACGTCCTCGTCCCGCGTTCTTCCGAAGACACATTCATACAGGCCCTCAAAGATGCGTATGTACCTCATCACACCCTTATATACATCATGCTCAATCTGTATCCTACCACGTCCGCAGGCATGACGAGTTCTATCCTTCGGGCGCTATCAACACTCCGGATATCTCTCATATCATCAACACTGCGCATTTCCATCGTCTCAAGAATTTGCTCGACAGCACTTCCGGCACCATCGCCTTTGGCGGGCAGACTGATGAGTCGCGAAAATTTATAGCCCCTACTGTAGTCAAGGGTGTCAAAGATGGAGATTCCCTAATGAGCGAGTGAGTATACATCTGTCTGTCGGGGTATTTTTAATCACGTCTGACTGATTGCAAAGTGAGATATTCGGGCCAATTCTGCCTATAATGCCTGTGGACGACGTTGATGCAGCAATTGCATACATCAATGCTCAGTGAGTTATCCTTCTATTTGCATGTTAATCAGACTGAATTCTGTCAGCGATCATCCGCTCGCTTTGTACTGTTTCTCCTCAGATGCGACCTTCAAGAACAAGGGTGCGTTTTACTTTTGATCGTCTATCAAGCTATCATCGTTGACATTCTTGGCCAGTGTTTGACAATACTCAGAGTGGCACAGTTATTGCCAATGATGTGCTGCTACAGGCCGGCAGTATGTTTTGCGATGTCCCCAATGAGGATAGCCCACTGATAGTGCTTTAGTTGATGGATTGCCATTCGGGGTATTGGCCCCAGCGGATGTCGGTCTATCCTTCTCTCAAGCAAGTTAGTACTAATTACATTTTTTTAGCTGGATATCAGACACGAAGTTTCTCTTTCGACATGTTCACGCATCTACGTAGCTCTCTTGACTCCCCCGGATGGTTCGTTCTTTACTTTTAATTTCGTCCGCCTGCTGACTTGCGACATGTTATAGGATTGATAATATCCTAGGAGGAAGGTTTCCCCCTTACACTGTAAGTTTTGATGATTTATACCCCTCGGCCTTCCCCTCACAATAAGTTCCAGTCAGGAAAACTAGCTTCCCTTAAACGTTTCGGCGTCACACTCCCGCCCCGCCCCCGCATTTCGGCAAATGGTCATGTACGTAGTTGCAATAATCCTTACGAGCTTTACTTATTGAACAAAGCCCTTTAAAGAGTCGATCAAACGGGGACGCGGCACCAAATGGCTCCTCCTCGTAGTAAGCCTAGCAGTGGTCAGCATTAGTTATACTCGTGCTGCAGATGTTGGTGAGTGGGTGATGTGGTTGAAGGGGTTAATCAAGGTGTAGGCTTTTTTAATTGATACAGTATCTGTCCGTTGAGTTTGAGAAGGACTACATACTCAACGTTATGCACATATGTATTCTTCGTTTCTTTTGTAATGAATAGTCATCAGGTGTCTCGATATTAGTCTCTGAGGTCTGAGGGAATCATTCGGAGTCGACCATCCGTTTTGCTTCTACACACTAGTTACAGCTCATCAAAGCTCACATTCGTGTCCAAGCATACGGTAACCTGGGCCATCTGTCTTTCCTAGAGGGCTCAAACATAGGATCCACGTAACGTGATATGTAGCGTAATAAAGACTGCTTCCCTCTATGTTTCGCCCAGGAGGAACTACTAGTCTGCAAATACGCAACTGCCTATATGAAAAAAGTTCATCACAATGGAATACAATATATTTACTGCAGTATAGGACTCATGTTTTATTTACAAACTCAAGGCGGGGGTGACTATCATGAATCCTGGGGCACCCTTGATCGATCACGAGCGATGAAGCTGGTCGACTCGAACGGGTGGATGTACTATTGCGCGTTACTTCCTCCAACTTTGTCCCTCCCCTTCAGATTCACAAGTGTTCGAACGCAACCGCAAGGGGAATTGAGGGCGCCTGCGAGGGCTCCCGGGCCAGTACGGGCCAAAACTCATGTTCCATTCGTGTGTTTTGCGCCCCCTCTGACTCTGCACGATTTCTGGCGCTGTAGCTCTCAAGGTGTTCAATCCTTCACGTGACAACTTTGACAGAGGCGATGACGCTAACAGTAGCATGTCTGAAGTCGTGTAGATAGGCCCTGTATGATGTGACAAACATTGAATATTCGTAACTCAATGGGTAAAGGTTAGGGATGCATACGCACGATTGTCACGAGGCAAGGATGAAGAAACCTCTGGTGAGCTTGACGAACCCCTTGAAGGTTCCCGTCGGTGCACGGGGATGTAAAGTCCAGAATATGACGACATTACTGATGTGGCAAGGGTGGCAGGTTACTACAGAAGACCAGGTAGATGAGGATGAGAAAGATGAGTTGATCGTATCCTGACTGGAACAAGATGTTATATATACCCACAGGAGCAAGCTGTGGACCTGCGCATGGGTGGACCCCTTGGTAGTTGGTCATTGTGTGTTGTCGTTGTAGTGGTGTGAAGCGGCAGTGGCGATTTACTCACTTCTAGTTAGACCACTGCGTAAGCGATTTGTGAAGGTCAGTTCGAAGGTCTAAAAGGTCGGACAAGTGGCGAGAAAAAAAACGTGCTTGAATTGCCTTGAATGGTCTCAGCACTCCGAGCCCACTTCATAGTGATGGACCTTTTCCCGGTGGCCTAAGCGGTCGCACGATTTGACAATCACTGTATAAACACAACTCAGATGTTAGCCGACCACTTAGCACAAGGAAATAAATAATTGATCTCGCTGAGGCTTGAAGGCAACATGTCAACACTAAACCTTTGCAAGCAAGGACAATGAAAATTGAGTAACATTAGAACTAGTGAAGGACTGAGGGGAGACAACAGCCAATAGATGTATGGTTGTACGAGTAAAGATGCGTGCGAGGTCATGCAGATGGCCAGGATGGCTTTTGGACGGTCATGGTAGAAGTGAGAACAAGAACTACATTGCCTACGCATCCACAAAGTTCCTCACGTTGTCCAACCACCTCACGTATTCCTACAAGGCAAAGCGATGAGGTCCTGTAAAAATAGACAGACGAACAACCACTAACCTTCTGTTCCTTATATTCTGAATATTCGGGGACGAACATGGCAAGGTTCTCATTGATACCCCGTTCCTGTAACCACTTCTCAATCTCCTCCTGGACAGAAACGTCAAGAGTATCAAACTGAGGGCCGATGTACAGACCCCGGCGTTTCCAGTCGGCCTCGGCAGTAAGCTCGGTGCCAAGCTGTGCATCAGGATAGTAAGACATATTGTCAACGATGAACGCGCCCTCCTGGCACATAGTGTCAATGTTGATGGAACCCTTGCCATTGGCCTACACCCAAATGTAAGTACAAGAGCAAGTATGTTTCACGTGAGGCCATACCTTTGTGATGGAGAATGAAGCCCGGATGGGATACGAGTGAAGAGGCTGGTCCTCTCCACCTTCGCCTTCTTCTTGCTCATATTCCGGCTCTTCCTCATTATTTTGAATGTCAGCAATGGAGAACATCATACGAATGCTAAAAACATATCAGTACATGCCAAGAAATATGATTTTTTACCCACGTCTCATTGCCAAATTTCCGTACGAGAGTGACCTCATCGTTGCCGGTGACGTCTTGGATCTGTGTGCGACGTCTGAGGAACAAGCCAATCATCTGCTATGCATAACACATACCTCCCAAATACCCTGCTCCTTGAATGTCTTCAAGAACTCGGGCTCTCCTGGTGCGTCAGCGACAGCCTCTTTCTCATACTTGAGCTCCTCAGCCAGTTTTTGTGAAAGGACGACGTCAGCTGCCAGCACCAAACAAGTATTAGTATTGGTTCATTAAAAAAATAAATGTTCCCACTCGAACCCTCCGAAAAACGGCGCGCAGACATCGAGAAAGCCCTTGCAGCAGTCATGGTAGTCCGTGGAGCAAACTGCATGGTCACAAACCGCAGAGGGCCGGAGCGAGCAGCAGGACGAGCAACAGCCCGTGATGAGGATGCAGTAACTTGACGAAGGGCACGAAGAACAGACATGTTGCGCGGGGAAGGCAAAATACAGAATATGGTGAAGAAGAACCTCAGACGGACGCGACCGGTTTTCGAGTTTTGAAGGTCACTCAAAATTTAAGCGATTGTTTGGCAACACCCTCTGAAATAAACAAACGCCCGGATATAGCCGGCCATGCCAAAGAAATTTTGCCTCCACTTTTTCTTTGTCTAACGCCTTTCCGCTCTCTTATATTTTGATGCTCACCTTTCAATTGAGAGCCTTGTTACGCAAACTTATTTGTACAGACTAATGAGACGAGGAACGTGAATATCGATTTGTATCTTACAACGGTCACGTTGTTCGATGACACCTTAAATTTTGAATGTTCATGAAACGTTACCGTGGCAAGCAAGGTAATTATTATGTTTGTAAACCCCCTTCCCTGCCTATGATATCTGACTATCGCTTCTGAAAATAAACTTAGGTAACCACGAACGACCAAGTTGCTTCAACGTTCAATATATCCTACAATAATAAATACCACCCAATCATAGTATATAAGTGAAAGCAGGAAGGTGGGGAGCATAGGATGACAGACAAGTCATGGAAGTATGACGAGCAGAAACCATAAATCCAAAGGACAACAAGAAAGAAAGGCGACAGAATGGAAAATGCAGGGACGCCCAAAATGACTGTGGGGGTAACAAATCAAGAGGTTCGACATGACGGCACACTTTGCCTCCGACGGCTTTTTGACCATAAACAGGATCGCGTCACACGATCTACATCCTCTCCACGTCATCAGCTTCATCGCGACCATGTTGGTGGTCAAAGAGCGTCGGAATGTCTGAAAGTTTTTCAGAAGTACGTAGGAGGCAAAACAGAAATCACATCGAACATGTACTTGAAACGAACAACGAAAAAGCAGAAATTGCAAAAAAGATAAAAAAAAAAAAGGGAATAGCAGTGCGAAAACAGGGAACTGTATGCAGTAAGAGGAGATCGAGTGATATTCATGCATCACCAATCTCAGCCGGGCTGCCATGTCCAGGTTCTGAAGCCTGGTCGCTCCCTCCGGTCGCTCCACTGGAAGTCGAGGACTCTTGCACGACAGCAGCCACCTTAGTCTTCTTCGCTTTCGGCTGTCCCTCTTTTCCCACCCTTGATCTCTTCTTCGAATTTGTCTTAGGAGCAGGCGGCGGAATTTCTTCAACGTCGGGATCGTGATCGACAGGCGGGCCAGATGTTCTCTGAAGTTCAGCCTGAGCTGGATCTATGGTGGGCGGCGGCACACCAGGAGGGCCGAAATACGGTGGTCCATAGTATCCAGGAGGAGGCATATAATAAGGCATCATCGGAGGAGCACCAGAATTTGGGGACCCTTCCACAGGCGCCTGGCCTTCAGGGGGTGGTACAAAACCAGGAGGAGGATAGAAATATGGGGGAGGATAGAATCCCCCCTCTGGTGGTGGTGGAAAGGGTGGCATTGCCGAGGGTGCAGGAGTTGCAGTTGCAGAACCTTGTGCTACACCGTTCGGCGGGTGCCAAGTTGAATCTCCGTTTGCTTCAGTTGGGGTGGACGAAAAGGCTGTTAATCCTGCAGATGAGTCAAAAAATGTAGACTGATGATTTCATGACGCACTCTCGAAAGTGGCATTATGGGTAGGTGAGGTAGCAGTATCGCTGCCGCCGGACTTGTTTTTGCGCTTGTAAGGTCCCCGCTTAATTCCCTTCTGTCGCTCCTTCCGCACACCATCAACGCACGTTTCTGGGATACCATATTTGACACATCGTTCACATGGACGATGCTCGTCGCAACGCTTGCAGGCATTTGCACAGTTAGTACACTGACATAATGTGTTAATTAGTTTAAAAAGTGGACAAAAAATGTACGTCAGCGTACCGCCATCTTGACCTGCTTGCGTTTAACGCGCTGAAAATTAGTTTGAGGAGGGGGTGCATAAGGCGGAAATCCTGCGAGCCTCTAACGTAAGAGAGAACAACAGAAAACAGCACTGTGAAACTAGACCCACCAGGAGGAGGATAAGGATACATCACCCCTGGAGGCGGGTAATGATAGATGTACGGAGCTCCTGGGTGTGGTGCGCCGTTTGGTTCAGGATGGCTCGGATCATAGTAAACCGGGAAAGGTGGCGAGTAGGCACCGTATGCTTGGTATGGTGGCATGGGATGTTCCTGGGCCACAGCAGCATTCTTGGCTTGATCGCTTGCCATTGAAGACAAGAATTTTGCCCAGCGCTCCTCACAGAAATTTGTTCTCTATGGGTGAGCAAATAGTCACAGACCTGCAGAACGGGAACCATGTTGAGTTTTTGATCGAGCCGGTATTTGTGAAGTAGACAGATAATAGGCTCCAGTAGAGGAACAGATGGAAGGAAAAGGAAGAAAGTGGTTGCTCACTCCGCTCGAAATTGCTTAGTTTTCCGATCGTCGCCGCTCAGAACACGTCTCCTACGCTCCGGTGCTTTAAATTATTTGATCTGGTGATATCGGTTTGATACCAAACTTGATATCTCAAAGGCCTTGAAGAGTTTGACGAGGAAAAGGGCTGTTTTTGAGTATAAATGATGGAGTGAAAGCGCGTGGGACTTGAAATAAAACTCGAAACGTGACTTTTTAAGTGATGCCGTGCACCTTTTTCCCCATCGTCCAAACTTCATGTTGTCGAGCTCTACGATGAGCAGACCTTCGTATGAAAAGAGCGATAACTGCGAATTCGTTGGCCATAATTATCAATCGAAGTTGAGTTTGACAGCGCACGCATGATTTCTGTATCTTTCTCCGACCCAAACATCCTGGACTCCGCTCAAACGTTGCAACCTCCCACACTCCTTTCTATGCTTCGCCATACAAGTTGGTGATCTAAACCTCTTTATAATTCCTGGTTTATTGCCTTTATTGTTACAAGGTTGACTATGCAAGTCCTTCTAGGTTTCCTCGTATTGATCGCCCTTGTTGTTCTTGTTAATCAGCGCTCAGTTAAGTGCTTTTCAGTCATCCCAAAAGGAGTTGTGCTCTCAAAATATCCTGTAATATGTTCCTTCTCCCTGACTCCTTCGGGTCCCCTTCAAGTTTCACTGCTACTGGTAAGTAGCATTACACGACTTTATATTCCAATAGTGCCTCCTCAGTTGTTCAATAAACAGCACGGACATTGCATTGCTTGCACACAACAAAATGGGCGGGAAATAATTTATTGACCTGACCTACCTCGGTGAATCAAGAATTATCCTCTTCGGTGCCCCCACGACTCGATGCTCCCACCACTTATTCAAACCTTATTCTGCACCGTACGATTATAATAATGCGCGCGTTGATTTCCTACGCATGATGTTCGGTCGGCCTTGCTTTCATTGTGATCTTCCGCATGACATAGTGGGCTCAGAATACGTTTATCATCCACACAAAGGGAGGTCTGGTATTCAAGATTCATGATCACTAGTCAGTCTTGTACGTGCGATAATTCGTAATCAAACGATCCCATTGTGCAAGCCTTGTGAATCCATTTGGTTATCATAATCTGAGTTCGGCATTCGGACTTCTATCATAGACTTTATGTGGACTTAATTTCCATTTCTCCTTCTAGGAGCCACACTAGAGGTTGCAGCACGGTATTTCCATAATTTAGGTCTGGGCACTATCCGTTGGTCGTCAACATCCTTGGCTCTTCAATAACTGCATGCCACCTCAAAGGGGTTAATTTTTGTTCCAGCGGTAAACTAGCCTCAGAATTGTTAGCTAACTTGATGCTCGTCCGCAGTCGCTCGGATTGTACACAAGCACCGACTCACACTCCTGGAATGTAGGAAGCGCAGCTGCTTCACTCGAATAGTGAACCGATTGAGTCTCCGGCGATGTTCGCACTCTCACTGTTTCAAAGAGGCGCCGCGTTTATATGGGGATGCTGGCTGACTTCCCTGTTCTCAGCATATCTGAATTTTCAATTTCATAGATGATCACAAGCAGTCAGGTGAGTTGTTCCTTCCACTAGCGGCAACAGTTGGTCCAGGCGCCTGACCTTGTTAGTACTGGTCAGCCGTAATACTTGATTCAGTGTTATCATGATAGTTCAGTGTTTGCGCCTTCATCCCCCCGAGTAACCCGATATCTTTAGTATATTTCACCTTTGTGGGTACCTGGATGTACTTATGTCGTATAGACCAACATACTTTTGCGCCTAGAACTCACCCGAGCTTCGAGCGCACTTCAGTACCGCGTTGGTAGATAAAGGCACGATTCTTGTGGTGTACACTTTGAACCTCGCTTGCCCTTTGAGGATTGTTTAGTGAACAGTTGTGGATGCCTCGTTGACCGTGTTTTCACACAATCTTACCGTCAACTTGACTGTGGTTCCTCCGTTCCTTTAAGGACACATGGGCTCATATATAGCACAAAAACATCAGGCACTCGCAGTATGCAATGCGTTAAACAGTTGCGTGATTTACTCTTGCAAATCTATGTCATAATATCAAACCGTTACCACAACGGAATCCAAAACAAATCATCATATTCCTACAGAATCTAGTTTCTGCCGAGACACACGCATGTCAATCAAAATCAGTATTATCGCGTTACTATGACTGAATGACTCACCTCCCAGCATGCCAAACGTGAAGAAAGGCATCCACATTTGTACGATATACGTAAAAGATATTGCATCAGACACGGTGGTTGATGAACCTCATACAAGTTCTTGAAGGAAACTGACAGTTGTTTCAGTCATCATATTAAACTCACGAACTCGTCAACAACCTCACTTACGCCTTCGGAACTGTGTAACTGGTTGGACGAAAGCAGCAGGCAGTGGCACAGAGTGAGACTCACAAAGTCTGTCAGCGAGACTCTAGGAAAACTTACTGCCTGCCGGTCAGAAATAAACGAGGTGTATGCGGGGGGACTCACGAAGCATTCTTATGCTAATCATGAGATATGGGTTATTAGCACAGTGCCAATGTCTTATTGAAAATATACACAGAAGATAGCATTCCAACATAGCGCACCTATGTATATTTGAAGTTGAGTGAAACTGGTCAACTGCGGCCATGATATAGATCACTTACGCTGGTATACAGAACAGTGATGAAGGTCCGGCGTTGCCTCTGATCTGAATCAAATGTGGTATCCCCTTGATGTGGTACCCCTGATATGGGACCCAGGTCCAACCGTAAAACCATCCATGGTGAGAGATTCCTCTGCTATCATTCGAACCCTACCTCTTGTCCGAATGACAATGTTGGAGAATACTATGCGAGCATCGACGACTCCCTCCATAGCCCATCCAATCGTATGCCAACATAGTAGAAAATAAAACTGCGAAACCACAGTTAGAAATAGATGAACATCTGCTCTCCACAAACCTGAGGTATAGCTGTAACCATGATACCAATTTGATCATCGGTTACCGACTGGGATTACTTGAGACTAGCGTCACTACATCAGTAAGTAGCGAATTGGACGCAAGTATGACGAATGGTACTATTCCTGCTAGATATAACCGCTATCATGATCTTGCCGAAAATACCTGATTATGACTAATGTATTCCTGCCTCTCGCCAAGTCCTCGTATTACTACCACTGCGCACCCGTCGATAATTGTGTAGACTACACATTACATGCATGCGAAGGAATATGGTTTGTCACCTTTGATCGACAAAAGCAATGCAAATTGCACTGTATCATACAGATTGATACCCGTCGGCGTTGCATCAATTTGCACAGCCAGGTAATGGACCCTCATTGGTTTTGAAAATATAGATCAGTGGCCGCACGCTTGTCAGTCCAAATGTGAGTGATATTTGATGCTGTGGATAGTGCGGTAATGGACGTGAAGGCGAACAGCGTGTCCAATGGGAGTTGCTGCATATGCCAGACTGAGTCGTTGCGGTGTTGGCATTGGCACGCTACCACACACCTTTTATTTCAGTGCTTCTGCATCTGCGGGCTCCGGAATTTGCATCATAGGTAAACAGTAACGCGATCTACTAGTAAGGGCGGCCATGCACGTACTTCCGAGTCGTTGATCAAGCAATATGAGCATATACCACCAGCTGTAACACGTGATAAGTCTCCAAAGGGATGTCACTAGACTCTGAGTTAAGCGCTGAGTTTGAATGTATGCTATAAGTCAGGCGGACTTCAAACTTATTTCTCTCCCCAACCAGTTCGAAGGCCACGAATGCTCATCACGCACAGGTTGCCTCATGCATCCACATTTGTGAGCGGGCTAAGGTCTGAGTATTTCAATCCCCCTCGTTGGCTCTAGCGGAGTCTGGCTGTAATCAGCTGCGTGACGTACCAGAAAAGCAGCTTCATTTTCATATCCGAAGATCCTGTTCCAGCGGAGGAGGGCGAGAATGAAAGCTTTGAAAGCGTTGCGGGGATCGGGCAAATTGGTGTCCATCATGTAGCAGTCCTATCGCGCATGCGCCTGTCCACACGGCGCTCAGGGACACGCAGAAATCTGAGCTAGATACTCAAGTCCCCGGGCTTTTGTCGCGGTATATTCTTCCCATCTAAATCGCTAGATGATGTTCTTTTGTCAACCTTAAGATCTACTCCTAGGTCCTGGTGCACATGCAGACTGCAGTCGAGGTATCCTCCCGTGGTGCCTACCTTACCTATGAGCGTCTCCGCTCGCTCCCAGCGTATCCGCTGAACTTCATGAACAACCGCATATGACTGGAGACAACCCAACATTACCGTGTTGTAGCTCTTCTCGCGTATGAGGGATATACATGATGGCACCGGTTTGTCCTTGAGTTCACTTCGTGGCTCGCGTATCCTTTGTGGACCGCGAAACTCGATTCAGACTACTCTTGGACTGGTTCTTACCAATTTTTTGTTTCTTGAACTCCTTTGCGGAGTTTCACTAGTAGGCTTGCGTCTGAATTGGTTGAAAGGAACGTAGCTGAAAGGACGGAAGTATGTATGTGGTATGTATTATCCGTTCCTAGTTTGACCTACTGCTTTACGCGGCAAAGGCAAGTTGTCATTTTTTGTATTTGTAACCCCTTGTCAATACATCTGTTTTTATTAGGACCGGCTTGGGACACGATATTGGGTGGACGCTAGTTGGATATAATGCGCGCAGGATATGACAGGCATATGCCGCACAATTAATTATTCACTTACTCGATATATAGCCTTCAGCAAATGAGCATGCACCTGCCATCCCATACTTAACCCTGCACAAGCACTTGACCACAAGTTCAATGTAACTCCTCACCAAAACTATCCTGGCCCATCAAGATTAGAGTGACGACGTTCCACAACCGTGTCTTGGTGAGCAGTCACATTGATCGTTAGTGTGATGGTGGGCTCCCCTGATGCATTGATGTTCCATCCCAATTTCACGCAGCTATTCAATATTCTGCAGACGACTCACATCTTGACATATGGGGCACTGTAAGTTTATGAAAATCGAGCATTAGAGAAATGCTCATAGTGTTCGGTGGCAGGATCTTCACACGGGGACCTGGTCTTTATATGATTGAAGCCATCGCAGAGGGTCGCTTCTCTCCTAAAGATGCAGGACTTTGAAAAGACGGACGAATCGACCCCCTCCGCAAGATATTCCAGTTCGCCCATTCATAGAACCGAAGTTGAGATTTGGATTGCCGCTAGATAATGTATAGAGTCTTTTTTCGATGACTTCCTCCTACATAAGAAGCTATCAAAGAAGCCCCTATACATTATCAGTGAGTGTTGAATGGCGTTGACATCATTAAAATTCACAACGCACACAAATATCTGCCGTCCGTACAGACGTTTAACACTCGAGGTCATGGATGCTATTCGTGCCAATGTCATACCTGAATATATGAAAATGTTCTTGGGGTATTTTCGAGTTCATAAGATATTCTTACTTGATCTGACTGATGCCTCGTAAACTAATGGCACGAATAAGCACTTCTGAATGAACCATCGTGGCGTGTCGAAGATACCGTCGAACTTGCTTGTCGAGCATGAAGTTGACTTTCTCGACGTTTGCTGTGGTGCAACCATCCAGAGCCATCATCGAAATCTGCTCAGCTTACTGGCCACTGTTCCCACAGGCAGCCAAACAAGCTGTTGGGACTGTCGACCCAATCACCGATGGCAAGATCGTCCAAGAGATCCTTGTAGATGTCGTCCTGGTCGGAAGAATATTCCAAAAGAACCCGGACGTGAGTACTTATATGTTCCTCACGAGATGCATCTGACTGATCGATCTTCCAACGTATTGGTTTGCGTCAGAGGTTGCATTGGTGTCGCCATCAAGCTAACGAATCAGATCGGGCTAACCGATGTGTGAGGTATCATTCAGAAGAAAATTATAATGACTCAGAGTTCTGAAAAATATAGATGGCGAACAAGAATATATCCGCTCGTAATATGGGGATACGAAATTTTTTTGATATACGTTGAAGTGAAGTTCATGTTCCATCACTCGAAGTACAAAAGCAAGGTTGAATATTAAGCCTTCGATACATTTAAATTGATGAAAGGCTCTCCAACTATAGTATTCTGAATCATCAAACTGGAATTCTAGTTATGAGGAAAAGTATAATGAAGGACAATTTCCAGGTCATTCTCGCTCTCACGCCAGCGTTACTACTGGTGGGCCTCTTCATGCTACAGCAATGAAGATCATCTTAATCTCCACATACCAAGCTGTCCTAAAGCAGCCCAGTGGACCATTGGAATACCGATAGTACCAGTGATTTACAAATATGGGAAGTCGGGCTACAGAGTTGGAGTTGCACAATTATGAATCACACAGGCCGCCGTCTCACTGAACAGCGATGACCAATATCGTGCAATATATGTATCATAGGCTAAGACCATTCGAGGTAATTTGAACGTATTTTCTCGCCACTTGTACGACCTTCCACGACCTTCCAGACAGTCACAATTACAAATAGCTGACGCGGCGGTCCAAGTTGATGAGTCACCACTGCCGTGTCACGCCACGACAACGGCAACACACAATAACCAAACTGCCGAGGGGCCCATGCATGTGCAAGTCCGCAGGATGCTCCTGTGTGTATATATAAGACCTTGTTTAAACCAGGACATGATCAGAATCATTATCTCCTGGGTCCTCATCTAGTACTATCAAGTCTTCTCCAGCAACCCGCGTCCCCTGCTATGTCAGTGATATCTTCATCTTCTGGACTCTACATCCCCGTACACCGACGGGCACCTTCACCAAGCTCATCGAGCTCATCAGGGGTCTCTTCACCAACGGACTCATTGTCACCCCTGCCTCATGATAGTCGTGAGTATAAAATTTCCCTACCCTTCAGTTGCAAATACTCAACATCTACTACGTCATGCAGTGCCATATGTCTACACGCCTTCAGACTTGTTACTATTAGCGTCATCACCTCTATCAAAGTTATCGCGCGAGGAGTTGAGCGCATTGCGAGCCGCAGCACCAGAAATTGTGCAGAGCCGCAGGCAGCGGAAATCACACGAATGGCACATGAACCGTGGCTCGTCCTGGTCTGGGAACCCTCGCAGACGGTCTCAATTCTCCTCGCGTTCACATTCAAATACTTCTGAATCAGAAGGGGAGGGACAGGCGTACAGGAAGTAACTCATTGTAGTAAGACATACCCATCGGAGTAGACCAACTTCATCACTCGTGATCAGTCATTCAAAGGATACCCCAAGATTAGTGGCGATCACATACATCCCTCATCGATTCTTATATAGATCAAGACACTGGAACCAAATTCTCTTCCTGGTGTCAATCAACTCACATGTACACATTTGTCTATTGTCTTCACTCAGGACAAGTAATCCTGTAGGTCACACAATGCTACCTTAGTAGTACCTACACAATTAGTATGTAATAAGAAAGGACTATATTACCGAATGTCAGCCTCTTTACCTTTCTTGCTCTATCTTGCTATCTTGATCACCATCGACACCATAAACCACAGTACTTCTCCGCCTCATGGCACTTCCGCTCGTTGATCCTCGGATGTTACGTTAGGTAAGCACTGTCATCAGTACTTGCATCGTCGCAGTCTCTTGTTGACACAGTATTGTTCTCTAACACTACATAGGTGTGTAGCAAATTTTCGTACCGCACATATTCTTATACTAATGTACGCTAGCCTCCGCCAGGTACTTTGTCAATCCAGTGTTATTCCCTAACACTACTGAGGGGCCTTCACTGGCGTACAGGTTTTGAGCCCTGAGTTCTAAGCAGCTCAGACGATACACGAAGCAATAAGGCACTTACGTTCATTTAACAGATCGCAAGCGTCAATACATATCACGAACCTTAGCGAACAATGGGAAAATTTGACCACATTCCAGAACTTACAGGCTCAGAGAAGTTTCCAAGCTGGCGACGAGCAGTAGAATTAGCGTTAGTGAAAGAGGGGTTATGGAATTACTGCAGCAGTGGAACAGACCCCCTCGACATGGCTGAGTTCGCCAGCACAGTCCCCGTAGCAGCTGTCCCTGCAACGCCTGCAGCGGCGGAGATCGTCAGCATGAAGGAATGGATAAAGAAGGATGCACAGACCAAAGGCATTATTTACCGAAAGCTTTCTCCCGTCGTCCAAAATATGCTCGGCGAAAATCTAACGGCTCGTCAGCAGTGGGAAGTATTATCGAAACGCTTTGCTCGCCTCGATGTCATGTACCAATTCGAACTTCGTTCTCGACTCTTTGCAGAGAGACTGAAAGACGCAGAGGACGCAGCTCGCTACCTCGGCGTCTTTGAGAATGGACGTCTTTGGTTTGCCGACATGGGCATCACCTTCACCGAAGAGGAAAGCATCTTCATGCTCCTCAAAGGCCTTCCCGATACCCCCCAATGAGTTGCCTTTCGTAGCCGCGTAACGAGTACCTACAAAATCACTCCATCATCCATCCTGATTCCCTCAGCCACAACAACAACCACATCGCCGGTACTCACCTTCGAGGAGGTAGCCACATCCTTCACAGAGGAAGCCAACCGCCAGATTCGGAAGCAGAAGCTCGAAGCTCGGCCCGGATCTAAATACCCAAACACGGCAGCTAACTTCCCTCGACGGCCGAATGAGCAGCGTATCGTCAATCCAGCAACGGGCATACGGATCCACAAGAACAACCCAAAGGGGGTACCTTGTGATAATCCAGCATGCAACGGTCTCCCCCGGTCACTGACACATGATCATGATCATTGTCTACAAGCTGGTGGTGGGATGGAAGGAAAACTCCCCGGAACAAGCGTACTGAACGTGGAAGAGCTAAAAAGAAAGACATTATAGCCGCAGCTACCGAATAAAAGCCCACAGCACCTCTCCGTATCTCGTCCCCATCCGCCGGAACCTCAGCAATCGCTACATTCGAGTCGCCCAAGCACAATTGCGAACGGTCCTACACACTTTTCAAGGAACTTGGGGACATCTCTAAGCCGAAAGCCGAAGACATGGCACGTATCGTCAGCCAGACGCTGACGCTTTCAGGGACGAACATGCCAGTAGGCCTATGTATCGATGATTAATCAAGGTTGAGTCAGCCTTACTATGATCCTGAAGTACGAGCCTAATAGCACTGTCGATAGATGCATCGTAGTAGGTGACCGGTACCCAGATGAATACTTCCGAACCTGGAGGCATTATAATTTATCAGTAGCCTCAGGTCTAAATCTTCCCGCTTAGGTAAACTGTGTATACAGAGGACAGTTGCCACTTCTTTATTGTGCCATAGATCGTAGGAATCATGACGATGGGTGTGAGCTTTGAGGAGTTTCGTGACTTTCGTTCATGACGATAGGTTGCCCCGACCAAGTTATTTAGAAGTGTAATTACTCTAGTACGAACATAAGTACCGGTGACCTCACTCTATAAATTCGTACGTGACTCTCAACACATTCCCTTGCTTCAAGTTGCTGCCCGCTACAAGTCACATGTCCTTGAATGCACCAACAATCAATCAGCCTTTTGCTTTTCCACAATTCAGACTGTCCTAATTAGGGGGTATCGGGAGCATGGATCAACAAAACTAAGAGCTGTATATGAGGAGAAAATGCCCATCCCCTTGACTTTCATGTCCGATGCAGATGACCCCCCTTCACTTTCTACCCAGACACTGTTCGCAGGCGACACTCTTTTTTCAACCCTCGATCTTTAGTGAAAAAATTTACCGCACGGTGATACCCCTCCTTGACCGTCTCGTTAACATTGTAGATTGGGTTTGCAATCAAGGTACCATAATCGTCTTCTTCGTCTCCGTCATCCTGTTCATCTTCGCCAGCAAAGTGGAAAATTGGTGTGGGAGCTTTCGGAGTGAACGGTTCTAGGAGTTCTTTTGGTGATGAATGGTCTTCATCTGAGGAAGTTGTCGACGGCGAAAGCGGCGCTGCCTGGCGGAGGGCTTGGTCGCGTTGTACCAGACCAATGAGTAACTCCCAGCGAGCGTACCAGTTTAGCTCCCAGGCGCGAACAGCCTCCCATGTACACGGCAGAGATCTTTGTGGAGTTTCAGTGGTAGACATCCGTTGTCAAAAGTTTGTTTCTTGCTGAGTAGTTCATCGTCAGCCACAAGGGTTACATCCTCATCACCGCATGTTGTTGAACCGGTCGACGACTGCAAACTTTCTGAGGATACAGAACTTTGTATCTGGTCGGAAATATGGACTGCCCTTTGATGCATGTCGAACACATAGAGCGTCTTGTGAATAGTCCACAGCGGAAACTTGAAGAAGCACCGATCGACATTGGCAGAGTATGGATCACGAAGCGCAGAAATATCGCCCACCCGAGGGTAGATCGGCGCGTTCGAGTCCTGGGCAAAGTCTCTTGATGCGTACCCATCAAAGTCACGTTCCAAGCCAGATAAAGGCACGCGGATTTGTGATGGCAGCCCGGAGACTTCCTGACTATCTACAAGCGTAATGCCATCATATGCACTTCCAGGGTCTTGTGCGCTTATACCGTGGTCCATTCGCCGTTTCACTTCTTTGGCCTGCCATTCCAACCATTCGTCATGGCGTGCTGTCCAGAAAGACTTTTGATGCAACAAAGCACTCCGTGAAAATCCACGGTGAGGGTAGTTCAGACGCTGCGTGTTGGTACGTGACACAGGAGTTGTGATTTGCACCTTTGTTTGCTGTGGAAGCGTAGCATGGCGAACAGGTTCTGGTGCAAAAGGCTCCATGGTGACTGTCTGAAGTGGAGGAGGGAATGAGACGCATGGGAGCTCGTCTTCAAAGTCTGTCTGGGGATCGGTGCTGTGTTCATTCATGTGAGGGGCTGGTAGATAGGTGAGAGGCTCGTTGTCGTCGTCGTCCTCTTCCGTGAACTTCGCGAGTGCTGTGCCGCTACGGGAGAGGCCGCGTGCCCATTTAATCCTTGAAATTGGTAATTCTGCGTCTGCATCTGACTCAGAGTAACCCAGAGCGCTGCCTTCTTCATGAAAGAAATCAAGTCTACTAGGAGAGCGTGGTGGAGAAATTAAGTTATCCGGCTCTTCCAAAGATAGAAAATATCTGTGTATGGTTTGCATCTCGCGTCCGCTGGAAAGTCTGGGGTATCGTGCACGCCAGTGACATGAGGCATTACGAATAATTAGGATATGATAATAGCAATATACTTGCAAGGAAGGCGGGAATAGCAGATGTGACGATATAGCCTTCGGTTAAGTTGGTAGTTAGACTGACGAAGGAAGTTTTAAGTCTTAACGCGTAACGTATCCTCGCGCAGTGTCACGGTGCAAATATACATAAACAGAGGACGTGATAAAATCACGTGATTTGATGTTCACAGAGAATACGGTCACATGACCGGCGTGCGGTCTGATCATTTTTCAAGTCATATTCCCTAGATGATGCTAGATTGGCATTATTACCGGCAGCAAGTCTATTCTTTCTGGCCCTTAGTGATTCTCCAAATTGGATTATTTGGAAAGTTCGACTGACACATTAAATGGTTGCCCCAGCTCCAGCTAGCTTGGTCTGTAGCAGTCTCGTAGTCCACCACAGGCTCGGACACAGGGCTTCCCCAACTATCAGAACTTGATATACAAAAAATTACTTTCAACTTGCATCGGACAGTGATTTAGCTCCGTAAGTTCTTATCAATGACGACGTCATACAAGTTCCTAAATTGTCGAGGCAATGTGTAAGAGGTGGTGGCGGAAAAGGACCAGCCAACTCTGAGCACGAAAGTAAGCCGAGCCATCCCAGCTGACCACATCCTATGCGCATAGAATGAAAATGTCATGAAGCAAATATTGGATATTTTCCAGGACTCGATTGCTTCGAAGATTAGCGGAGACGAACAGTCTTGTTTCTGAGGGGTGTACAAACGAGTAGCAGAGGAACGCGACGGCGAGTTCCTCGAGCGATACACCGGTGACATGGACATCTTCTTGACTTCGTAAGTTTAGCGTGCTTATCCTTGACTCGTTTTGAAGCTGATGTTTGATCAGTCTGGTCTTTTCTCCGCCGTCAGAACGTCTTTCATTGTAGCGATGGAGTGTGATCTCTGTCCCGACCCCAGCGACACCACGAATGCCTTCTCGTGCATATCGGACTGGGAACCTCTGCAATGGGTTCTATTCCCGCGGATGCAGCATCTACATGGCCGCTGACCGCGCCTACCCTTTGGATCCAAACGATCGCATACGCAAGCTTGTCCATTAGCTTGCTCGCACATTCGGAACCATACCAGGCAAGCAGTAGCTTGGGTATTATAATTCAAACAGATATCGCTACGGCTCGCAGGAGCAACGAGGAACGCGCAGACAGGAGAAGTTCGAAGGCTTCATGGCATTTTGATGTTGTCATGCAATCCTTTCCGGTCTTACTTCAGATCTCCATTCTTCTCTTTGGGATTGCCCTCAGCGGCAATGGGAATTAAGTCAAAAACAACTAAATTGTAGCGCAGAAGCTGCCACATACAGTACAAGACCGTTATGTCATCATAGACTGACCGTGATACTCAGTTAGTCACGTCTTTTGCAAGACACACAGAATGAAAGCCCGTGTACCAATCAACTCGGTCATATGGACACATTCGGGACATCTGCATCTTTCTCTTTTCCCACTGTCTCTATTTTCTCGTTCTGACTCTCATCAACCTTCTCGACGTCCATCTTCAACCCCGCTTTCCCACTGCGCACTAGCTCAACTTTCACTTTCTTCATCTTATCCCCACGCTCAGAAGAGGGTGCTGCATAACCAGCAAGGCACGAGACCAAGCCCGGCCTCTCTCCCTCGCCGAAATCGGGCGCAGGGATGACTTGGATAATCGTCTGAGTTTCAACACTGTGCACTTCGATTGTGCCATTCGGAAGAAGTGTTGTTAGGTAGGGAAAGTCGAGGCCTAGGCAGATTCATCCGTGGTAATTAGCCTTAGAACTTCGGAGACAAATCATAAACTGATAAATGAAATGAAAGTAATTCATTGCCACTGAGAAAGTAGAAAAGTGGTAGAGGATCAGCGAATTCGAGCCAGCAGTACGAAATAAGTCCATATAAGAGATACCACTTACACACGGACACCGGATGCGCTGGCCACTCAAGTGTTCCACGCACAGGATCACCCTCACCCGTGATGAACAAGCCAAGTGTGCTCCCGCCCGTCCAGCTCAGCAAAAGGAACTCAGATGGAGATATGACGAGGATATGTGGTTTGATCCTACTGTTAGCCAAGTCAGTGAGGACCAGTAAGGAGACGACAGGTAGCGTCTTAATCCACTTACCCCGCCGTGCCCTCGACTTGTGTCACCGGAAGCAACTCAAACATCTGTGCAGTCGCAAGATCAATTACACTATAAATGTCTGCGGTCGCAATACACAGGTGACTCCCTGAACGCTGAGCACGGAGGGCTCCCGATCGAAAAGGAATTTCCTAAGGACAAAAAAACGGACATCAGCTAGGTAGAAAAAAGATGGTAGTGTGAAGGAACACTGAAAGTAACCAACCCTGGTATACGTCAACTTCTCCTCGCTCAAGCTATACATGGCAATAGTACTACGCTTTATAACGCAGA
Organism: Suillus spraguei; assembly: GCA_016800925.1. NCBI lineage: Eukaryota > Fungi > Basidiomycota > Agaricomycetes > Boletales > Suillaceae > Suillus > Suillus spraguei. The sequence continues at coordinate 87,267 of JABCPU010000242.1, forward strand.
GGTCAATGGCATCATTTTTCCCTCGCTCAGCAGGAAAATTTGTTGATGCGGAAGTGGTTCTAGCGGTAAGTGAGGTCGCAGCGGGGCGCTGAAGGTGATTGTGGTCGACTGCGACAGCCTCGACATTACGGACGGGTTTAGTGTTCGGGACAAGATCAAGCGAAGGAAGTGTGTATATATGGATTTGGCGATCTGCAGAAGTATATTGGTGCATGCTTAGCGATTGGATGTGCAGATGTCAGGAGAAAGTATGGCGTGGTGCAAACAGTATCCGTTTTTTTTTCACAATTATAAGCCCCACACCCTAACCCAAGCACTCACAAGTATGAGGATAACGCACCACATAATATCAGCGCCCTTGCGATGCAAGGTACGAGAATGAGCTCGTCAATCTGCTTGCCCGAAGGGTGACTCTGTTGCGAGAGTAAAGAGTAAGCGTCTAGCTGGGCTAGGTTAGCGCGGTATCACAAACTGAAATTGGGAAAGTGGAGTAAGAAATGAGATGAACCGAAAGATAGTTGAAGGTAGAATATATGGAAATAATAAAATTTGTAGGGTGATGAATAACAAAGATATCGCAGATGTTGGTACCGACCTTGGTGGGATCCACATCTGGATGGAGGGCGTAGCGCAGGAGCTTTCCATTCGAGCAGCCAACATATATTTCAGACCCTGCACTCGATGTTAGCACTGGATCTTGTCACTTGAATGATTGAAGGAGACCAAGAAAATGGAATGGTCATCTATGGTCGTTTACGCACCTAAGGCCTGCGCACAAGTAACAGTCCCTGCAGTAATGCTAGTAATGAGCGGCTGAAGGAGGTATGGTGGCACCTCAAGCGGATTGACCATGTCGCCGAAGTGCTGATTCACTAGGCTAGTCAATGTTAATTGCTAGCCTGTACGAACGAAGTTAATTGGCTGACTACGCTGCCTTTTATAATCACACACCTTCGATCAGTCACATGGTAACTTCATTAAGCAGCCACTCGCTCACTATTGCAATTTTGTGAACAAGAAACAAGAGCAAGTCACTCACCATTGAGCCGCTGCGGTTTTTGTCTGCGATATCTTTGTTATTTCGTTTCTTAGTTATACAACTATTTAAGCAGCCCAGTCTTGACATGATGAACATGTTTTTCAGGCTACTAATCGTGACCAAGTTCAGCGCTATTGACAACCTAAACTCTGGTTAGTTCTTTGCTTCACAGCTGTTGACAATGCTGACACTGAGTCTCGATCTATCAGACAGTTGACCAAGCTGAAAATGAAGCCCAAAGCAGAATTACTGTCTCTTCCTGAAGAACTCTTGACTTACATTCTAAGCTTCCTTCCTTGGCAAGATATTCTTTGTTGTACATCCGTGAGTTACCATTAAACTTATAATCGCTGTCTATCCAGTGTCTCAATGGTCTCTGACACTGACGATTGTCCGACAGCTATGCAAGGCCCTTCGCCGGACATACTTGTCATCCTCCGAGCTTCAGTACATCGCTGAACTCGGCAGCCAACAATTGATTCCTGTTTCCAAAAATCATATCTCTGTTTCAAAGCGCCTACAGCTCCTCAGAGATAACACCCACGCATGGTTCAAATTTGATCTCCATTCTTTCGAAACGATCTCTATACCAAAAGATTTCCACATACTCATCACCAATGGGCACGCTTGTTTCTGGGAACCATCCAAAGATTTTGTCCGAATCTTTCAATACTACCAAAACCCTCACAAAAAACCATCGAGCGCAATTTCTCCCCAGGTTCGCTTTGTTCAGTTCCTGACCACAGCAATATTTGTATATCCGTGGACGCAGCGCAAAATTTACTTGCCATCGCTTATAGCATTAGGAATGATAATTACCCATTTGATGAGGAATCCTATATCGAGCTTCTAACCCTGGATGGAGATGGTACTCACACCCAAGCTGCTGGACGGACATTATTTATGCCCGACCTGTGGCTGCCCAGGGACCGTCAGAGCTTTGAGACGTGTTCGAAACTCGAGGGTTTGGGGAGGCATATCGCTTTCCTTCGCTTTGTACCATTACTTGATGATACAAATCTTCCATGCGTGTCCAAATGGTGGTTGCAAATTTGGGACTGGCAATATTCAACTTCGTCCAATGTGAGCATTGATCAGAATTAGTTGAAAGACTTGATAGTTGACTCATTTTAGAGTATCCTTAGTGGCCCAATTGTGTTAGATCGAGATTCTACCAGATCAATCGACTTTTGTTTCCTCGGAAATGACAGATTTTTGGTTATTAGCGACGATTTAAAGCTCTATTCGATTGAGGACACGTCCCAATCACCGCAGTTGCTGGCATGCTTCTTGTTGCCTGTATCAGTGTTTGACCTACATTGCTTCACTCCGACGAACGATATTGCACGTAGCTCATATCCGAATATACAAGTCCAGTGGATCTCAGACCCTAGGCATCGAGTACTCTCCCTTGTCTCATACTGTTCAGACCTCAATTTCGTTATTTCCACTAGGATTTTCTTCGACGACTTTTGTGATTCGGAGGGAATATTAGCAACAATACCGTGGATACATTGGGGTCCTTCGAATGTTCGTATTTTTCCGCACTATTTTTCATGCAGACTTGGCGTTAGTGGGAATCGAGCTTTGTATGCATGCCCTACAGCTGGTGCGACAGAAGATAGCCACTCTATTTATTCAGAGTACAGGTTACATCTCATGGACTTCAGCCCATCAGCTTTTAGGCACCACCAGTCAGGCCTAGGAAGGCTGGTTAATGGACCATCTACATCAAAAAACTGCGAGTCAGGGGAATTCTTGACGACATTCCTGCCCTATGTCGAAGTCGTGTCAAACAGAACGTTCAGTTATCACGATTTTGGCGAGATATGGCTCGATCAAGACAAGATTTATTTGTTCAAAGAGAATATAGAGAATATAGACGGTGTGGGTTCCTCCCATTTTCTGAGGAAGCACGACGTACTCATCGTTTATCTATCTAGAATACAACGGAACAGCTTGAAGTCCTTGAAGTCATTGAGATGTAAAAGTAAACTCTGTATGACACAGCTGGATTATTGACCTTTGACTTGCTTAGAGTCCAGAATTGTGAGACCTCTTGCTGAGAAATACTATCATTTGTATTCCTAGGTCATTCATCAGTTAAAGTCCGCCACCTAGCCCACCAGGAGCCTTCCTTGTACCTGCTCCCCAGACTGGTGGTACCACAAATCCGAATTTGTCCGCTCACCACCTGCCCTTCATATGTTCTGCACTCTGGGACGATGCCCACCCTTCAATACCTAGTAAATACAGTATACACATATCAACCTTGTACCCTTCCTGATATATATCCCAAATTCCATCTTCACCCTCCCTGCGTCCCCCACCTGAAGGGTATCAGATTGCAAGGTGTGTCAGTCTACACTCATGAACGACAATGCACGCGCCTCGCGTTGCGTTATCAACTTTTCTGAATCTACCTCTGCGATCTCTCGACAGTGAGTACATAGTTATACAACGATTCTCCTCGGCTTATACTAGGCGAAGTACATGTGTGATGCACACAACGCATTACCGAGCACGAGTGACAGAAGACAAGAGGCCCTTCACTTCAACCATGCGTGATTAGCTATCCAAACACAAGAAGACTCAAGGCGAGACAAAGAACTCGTAGTCGCTCAAGAACATTAATGTTCGGACAACGATGTAAGTCAAACTTGAGTCAAATATTATTATGATATGAAACAGGAATCCTTAGTATATGTAAGGCCATAAAATACACAAGTTCATTGCAAGTTTGATATCAATATGCACGTAAAATTGTGATGGGATGGTTTATCCATTGAGTGATAATCAAATGCGAGATGGAGAACTATGCGGGCGCAAGTTGTGGACAATTGCAAGTTCTCGAAGGGTGCGACAAGCATGATATACAACATAATGATCGGACATGGGCCTGAGCTTGCTACCTTTGCAACCAATTCGTTCTGATCTCCCAAAGGATCGAGTTCTTGCCGTCGTACAAAGTCGTACACCTTAATCACATTAACACCACTAAACCCGTAGCTTCCCAAAAACCCTCCTAATCTCGCGTCCAACCCTCCCCGCGCCAACGCCAACACCAACCAAAATACCCATATCAACAACCAAAAGCCCAAAGCCAGCACCCAAATACCTAGGCGCAAAGATTTTCCACACCATCAAATGCCTCCTCAACACCGCTCCGCACGCAGCTGCTCCAAACGCCAACACTGCAAAATACAACGATATCGCTAGCGCGGCTCTCAGTGCGTTTGGGCGGGGGTGAGAGGGTGAGAGGGGTAGAGGAGGGAGGTTCCATAATACGATCAGCGGCACCGCCAGCGCTCCAAGGAAAAGGGACCCAAAGGTATTAATAGCAACGGAAATGTGTGAAAAGGGGAAGGAAAGCGTCTTTCCGAGGATAAATGCGCTTTTCCACTGGATAGATGAAAATGTCGATTGGTGGCCTGTGCTGTAATATGTGTGCGTCGCTAGGAGCGCTAGGGGCACAATTTCCGAGAATGAGAGGTCATGGTTTTGGCCAGTATTGGCGAGTTGAGTAGGTGCATTGGGGGATGTGAACGTGTTGTTTAAGCTTTGGACGTCCCGAACGCTGTCGATGGTCTCTAGATACGAGAGAAGAGCGATGGATGAGAGTCCAAGGACAATCTGTCCCGAAAGTTGAGTCATCAACCACACGACACTAAAGAAGATGAGCCAGAACATGAGATAAGGAGAGCCGAATGCGTTGGCAAAGCCCAACACAGTAACTTCGGTCTTTTCCTGTGTAGATGCCTTATTCGCTTGGCTTTGTGAAATCGCAAGGCAAACAGGCGACGTCCACCAGACCGACAGACCCCCGATCAACATAACAGCAACAGTAGTCCTCGCCAGCACCGTCCTCGTCACCCTCAAAACGTCGCCCATATCTCCCAGGACCTGCGCAGAGTCCACCCATTCCAGAATCCAGAACATCGTACCAGCGATCAAAGACGGCGCGAACAACAGCGGGATGAACGTTGCAGCGAGACCAGAGTCTGATTTCGATATTTTGAGTATGCGCCGGACGACGCGGGGAACTGCAATAGCAATAGGGAGGGCAAGGAGGAGTGCAGTGAGTGGTGGGGCTGATGATGACTCGGACGCGTAAAAGGTAACGGTGCAATATGGGTGTTGTTCCTCCCTGCAGACGGTACTCATAGCCATGAGGCGCACACATATAGCAAAGATAACGGAAAAGCCTAGTATGCGGTAGCGCAGCCGGGAGGTGGGAGCCGTGAAGCCTGTGATGACGGAAGGCACGATGGACGAGATGAGGAAGAAGAGCACAATGCGGTCTTCCCATACTGTGAATGAGTTTGATGCGAAACATAGCGTGTGCAGAATCAGGAAAATGGGAAGTGATTTGATAGATTTCAAGGTGATCGTGGGGCGCGTGGTACCTATCATGACGAACGATGACGAGATGGCGCCAGCGAAAAGCACGGTCTGGTGCATGGCAATACCGTCCAAATACTCATGCAAGACAGCGTGCGTCAGGCATCCTAGGGCAGATCCTATGGCAAAAGCGCTGAACGACCACCGGACTTTATCGTCTACCCATTTTTCCCACTCGACTTCCGCAATATCTCGGAGTTTGGAGTACAACGCCCAGCCAGCGACGATGCTCAAACCGATGACAGCCAATCCAGCGCCCATCAGGAGAACGTTGAACTGAGCCCAGAGAACACGACAAGCGGATAACGCCAAACGAGTGAAGTTGTCAAGTGCAATGAGACGGTGATTCCCGTCCACCGCATTGATGCCCTCCCAGGCGAGAGAAAAATCATGCCAGGCAGCCTCAAGCTCCTTACCAGACGAACTAGATCGATAAGAGTCGAGATAGCGCCTGATCTGAGCTGCATTGACTTCCAAGGCTTTCTGCAAAGATGAACCCTCGGAATCACGATTGAAAAGTTCCGGAATGACGGTTCCAAGATTATTGAATGGGATGGAAAGACCGAGGAGCAAGGAAATAGTTGGCACCAAGTCTATCTGCTGGACATGGCGATGGGGGATCGAAGTGTCTGGGAATGTGGTCATTGGTAGAATGGCCTCTGGGGTTGCATATCCGGGAAGGGAAAGAGGGACCTTGCTATAAATCCAAAGAGCTGACATTGTCTCTAGAACGCTGTCACCGCCGTGATTACCCATCTTATCCATTCCATGATCTCCGAGCATTATGAGGAGGGTGTCATCGTCCATGGCTGCAACAACATCATGCAAAAGAGTGTTCATCTGCTCGAGCTTTTCTCTGAGGACGGGATGGTCTGGACCGACTCTGTGACCTGCATGGTCGACGCCTAAGCCGTGACCGATAGCAAAATGCCATGAATTTTGATGATGTCGCATCAAGGGTAAGAGATTATCGATGACGCCCTGGTCTACGGTGTGAAGGTCTTCGACATTGAAGGAGTCAAACGCAAAGGTCATGTTTGGCTGAAAGGCGTCTGGGAAAAGGGTGAGCCAAGTGTCATCGCCGGCGAGAGCGATCTTTCATTTGAACTGTGTCAGAGAAACGGAGGGGGAAAAAAGGTATCAACACATACCTTTCTGCCCGCAGCATTTAGCTGATGTATGATAGAATCCTCGTGGATAGAGGAGCCTCCAAAGTTTTCTCCTGCGTCTACGAAGGTGGGTAGTGACCCTGTAGTGATGCCTTTGAGTCGCTGAAGAGTGGTGGTCGGTGGGTCAGAATGCGCGTTAAATATAAATGATCTGTCGGGATGAGCGGCGGTCAATTCGCGTGGTAGAGTTAGGATGTTATGATGGAAAGGGGATGCAGGTTCTGGCGGGTGTTCTGTGATGAAATCAAAGCGGAGCGCATCTATGACGAGCAGAACGGCTCTTTTGTGGGTGGCGAGTGAAGTGCATGTGTCTGCACCTCTGTCAGGGAGTGCGAGTCGAGTGAGGAGGAATCCCTTTGTAAATAGGTAAATCCCAGCTAGGTGAACACATAACACCCAAAACAAGATTCGAAGTTCACGAGATATCATTGAATTGAGAATGTAAACCGAACAAGTATCAAGTTCAACGGCAATGTCCAGCGGGGTATTTACAAGTTCCCACCATAACTCAAAGCACTCCCACTATCACTCTATTCCACTTGCCGAGACGCGGGAGCGTCCCGCTCCTGCCAGAATCCATCTGGGTAAATCCTTGACCCACTTTACTGCCGCAAGCACGCTTCCAGACAGGTGCCCACGCTCCGCGCTGTCTCTCAACGTGTGCCAAGACCACCCGACAAGCACTAGAACAATGAACGCCATCACACTCACAGGGACCGAGGTTACCGCACTCGGGTGTTGGAAACATTCAGTAAAGAATGCAAGCACGAAAAATATCATCCTATCAGCTGTGAATAACTTTGAATTTGATAGGGGAGGCTAAACGTACCCCCACATGAGTAAAGCATACGGTAGGCTGTACACGATCGCAAGCGTCTCGAGACCGTGCTTTGGGTGAACTAAGCTCTGAAGGTGTGCTTGCTAATTAGATACATTCATTGGATACGGCCACTAATCGAGTTATAAGAAGACGCACCACATTACCAACCATGTCTGGACCTTTCGTGTAGCTTTCTCTCGCAATATTCACGCCAAGCAGCATACTCCCGAAACTTGATATCACAGAAACGTAGCTTGCGACCTGCGACAAAGAATGTCCCCTCCCGTTATCCACGCTCTGAATTGCCAAAAAACCAACATTGACGCTCAAGAGCACTGTCGCCTGACCATTGACGTGTCAGCATGATCCGCATATCAAAAACCTAACGGCAAATGAGCTTACGAGCAGATTAAAGGCCTGCATCTCGGCATTCAGCTTCTGAACGAAGGTGCGCCAGTCGAGCTGGTTAACGATCGAGTCGACGTAGAGTCTCTGGAGAGAGCGGATGTGCTCATAAGGGGCATTGAAGAGCAAGGGTGCAAGACATTTCATCATCACGGACCGCTTCTCGTAGGAGTCACCATGTACGGTTTGGTCTCGGGAGAGCCGCGCGCCTTGCTGGCCGTGATAATTGAGGTATTGACAGTGTCCTAGTGCAAGTGATTGGAAAACATCTTAGAAAGCAGAATTAGGACACGCACTGAAATGGTTCATCATCCTCGCTAATGGTTGCGATGACATGAATGTCGATTTGCTTCATGCGAATCACGACTACTTACCAATGAAACATTTGTCATGTGCCGACTGAATATAATCGTTATCCACTTGACATTCAATGAGTTTTATGGTCTCAAGAGTTGGTGTGACCCACCGTCCACATCTTTGATGAGGTCCAGAGTGTTCTTGAGGACATCAATGCTGAAAGCGCAGACCGCCGACACCTCAGAAGTCATGCAATCTGAAACGTGTAAGCAAGTTTTCGTATGGTGTTGCAGTGGTATAAGCTTACCACTTATCGCAAAACGAATGATTCGCTGCAATTGTCGAAGGATCTGAGAGTGAAGAGCACTTGTATGCGGAAAGAGGTCGAGATGCTTCCTACTTGCGTGAGCAGTTATCGTGCTTCAACTGATGTGATCAGTACAATGCATTCTTGTAATGAAGTATACTCACAAAATACTGTAGCGCGTACCAGTACTGAGCTTCCAATTCGATTTCTGCAAGTGTTTATCAAACACGGTCAAGCACGAGCCCACAGAACTGACGCTTATGAGACAGTTCAGTGGCACCACAACATTCCTGCAAGATTTCGATGGCATCGAAGTCATGTAACCAGAAGAGGCACCTGTTCTCGTGGTGTACAAAGTAATACCCTATAATTTCTCCGACGTCTATAAGTTCCAACACGAGGTCTACGGCGTTCACCGGGAAAGAAGGATATTGACAAGCATGACCGTAAAGGAATTTTGCAATGTTCTCGATTGTCTCAGCAACTCTTTCGTGAACGAGATCCGCCTGAGTTGTAACGCGGATTTTCTTCGAGCACCCGTCAAAATTCTCCTCGCTCTCATAAGAGTAATAGATGCAGCCTTCAGGATGAATGTGAACTTGCCATCCAGGAGGAAGTGATCTGCTAAAATAATGCTGAGATACTGGTCAAGTAGCAATGTGAAAATGTGTTACTGAGGCTCGATAGGATCCATCGTCATGAACGGTATGCTGTAATTCTTGGCGTCTCTTGAACTGCGTGCCAGTGGTCAGTCATGGTATATAATCTCTAACGCCGACCTACATGGGCTTCCTTTTTTCATATCTCTCCTTTTGAACTCCTTCGGCAGACATAGCACGTATTCCAAGATGTTGACCGGAAGATGTTTTAACATTGCAAACGCCAGACGCATTCACAGGTATAGGCCCACTTCCGAGTCTTGGGTGGTGAAAAGTTGGGAGATGTAAAGACGTGCTCATTGTAAGAGGATCTCGGTATTTCTTCGTGTCCAGAGAGGGAAGCAGGTCTCGAATCCAAATGGACTTGGTGTTTGTGCTGGTCATTGTATCTTCAAGTTGTGGCTGAAGGTATGCAATCGTAGTGCAAGTTGTGATTTGAACTCTGATGAGCCCATAGGGTACATATGCAAGTAAACAACAGCATTGGCAGGCCGCTGGTCGTAGGAAGAAAGGCAAAATCCACAATAGCCAACTGCCAGCAGTGGCAAGAGATGGTTAACCTCGGATTTAGAAGTGCCCCATGTCACATGATGCTGTATTCAAACCTTCTGCCGATCTGATCTGACTGGCCAGTATGGCTTATCTGGGATCCAATGTAATTGCTTATCACCGGCTAAATGGCAGAGGGATCGTTGATAGTCTCGACCTGGTGTCGAAGTAAGTAAAGATCTTGCTCAGCTGTTGTTCTTGAGCAGGGAATTGTCTGGGAATTCGTCTGGTTTCTGTATCTGCTTCGTGTACCGTCTCCAGTGTATTATCGACTGTCTTCTTTGGTCAGTGCATCACGTACCATTGGTGCAGATTATCCTCCTGACCTTGCTTCGTGAGGTAACTAGTTTATACTAGAAGACGCTGGTGAGCGGCAGCGTGCTGCAATTTACTCACAGGAGATTCCAATTTCGGCCGCTGCCACTGGCCATGCCACTACATTTATATGAGATTGGCTGCATGACGTCATGAGATGTTCGCTTGAGCTGAGTTAGAATTTGGTCTTTGTTCCACAATAAACTTTACCCCCATGACCACTTGGCTTGCCAACGATGCCGGTACTAGGAATTTCTTACGACCAACATAATTATTCATAGCAATACATTGCACATCAGCTTCGTGTAACCTCCAGGATTCTGAGCAGCACATGGGCAGCCTTCGAAGCTCCAATTGCCGTAAGTGGCTGTATGAACATAACCGGGATTTCGGGACTCTGCTGCCACGTTAGGTGACCTTGGGTCTTCTGGCAATTGCAATTCTCGACATCATGGTGTGAGTGATTTTGAGACTCGTTCACAGGGCGGTACCGGCCATATGTGTGGTCATTCACGGTGTGTTTTCAGTTATACTGGTATGATAAACTACAAACAAGTCTGCAAAAGTATGGCCCATATCCACACACTGTCATGTCGTGATTATCAGGACCACTTGAAAGTCGGGATCCTCTTACAAGCTCCGAGACTTCTGATAGGCAAACCACTATGTTCTTTGGACCGGTTCCGGTCAGAACATTGTAGGCAACGTAATTGATCGTGATGGCGAACTAAAATATATTGATGCTCACAGTCCACTCTGATTTCGGTAGCTCTTATCGATATCTTGTGACCCCCCTAGCATGGCACGCAAATACAACAAGTCACACATTCTATATGACTCTGGACTGGGTATCGTATGATTAAGTCGGAGGTCAGGATACATATAAAGTCTTTGCATTGACGATTGAAGCCTCACTCCCAGATGATCTCACTCCTCACCCACTACCTTCAGATCTTTGGGATGTCCTCTTCCAAGGCTCTCCTTTCTATTGTCCTTATTGCGCTGTCCACTGTGGACGCATCCCCACTGCGCCATGAAGCTGCCCCGACCCTCGGTTTCACCACAAGGATAAACGCAGGGCTAATAATATCAACATCGCTGCCGCCGACAGGGCTCGTGCTCAGGCGATGCAGCATGCTAGTACCATGAACAAGCGTGCTGGTAGCTCCTCGTTCAGTATAACTAATGCTGTCGTGGACTACACCACCCAAGTTGGCGTCGGCAGTCCTGCAACTCAGTGTAAGACTCGCCATCAGGTGACCTCGAATAATTCTGACTAAAAGAATTCTCAGACACGCTCATCATTGATACGGGCAGCTCCAACACCTGGGTGGGTGCAAAAACCGCATACAAAGTCACCAGTACCAGTGTGGATACTGGTCACACTGTCGTATGTATTTTTCACGCCCTGTGCTAAATAGTTGCTCATGACGACCCTTTAGGCCGTCCAGTATGGTTCCGGCAGTTTTTCTGGAGAAGAATACTTGGACACAGTCACTCTCAGTTCTGATTTGGTCATTACACAACAATCTATTGGGTCCGCAACCGAGTCAGAAGGCTTTGATGACGTTGATGGAATTCTTGGTGTCGGACCGACCGACCTGACGCAGGGCACCGTTTCCGATGTTGGTACAGTCCCCACTGTCACCGACAACCTCTACAGTCAGGTACCATCGGCACCAAGGTGCTCGGAGTCTACTTTGTCCCTGGTGGTAGCTCTGGGGAGCTCACGTTTGGTGGCCTCGACAGCTCAAAGACAACGAGCTCAGTGAATTACGTCTCACTCACAACCACATCACCTGCTAGCACTTATTGGGGTATCGATCAATCGATCGCCTATGGAGGTTCTACCATTTTGTCCTCGACTGCTGGTATTGTCGACACTGGCACAACCCTCATTCTCATCGCCACTGGTATGACAAGTTACTTATGAATGGGTCACCCCAACTAACTGGAGAATGCTAGATGCATTCGACAAGTACCAATCTGCTACTGGTGGTACATTGGATAGTACCACTGGTCTGTTGATGATCACCTCTGATCAGTACGCTAACCTGAAAACCCTGAACTTCAACATTGGTGGTACTTCCTACGGCCTCACCGCCAATGGCCAAATCTGGCCCCGTTCCCTTAACAGCGACATCGGTGGTAGCAGCAATAGCATCTACCTTGTCGTTAATGATATCGGTTCTAACTCTGGCTGGTCTCACTTCATCAACGGTTACTCGTTCCTGTCCGTATTTAAGTGACCTTGTTTGGTGCAAAGCTGACTATTGCCCTACAGTCAACGTTTCTACTCTGTCTTCGATACCGCTAACAACCGAGTCGGCTTCGCAACTACTTCGTCTACCTCTGCGGACTCCAACTGAAATGTATTAATCTGACGTTCGTACAGTGTGAATATGTATATTAGATAATTGTATTCGGAGTCGATGGAGGTGTTGGTTATTTGGTACGATAGGGTGTCGCGAGTAGGATGTGTTATTCTTGCTATGGCAGTAATGGGTTTCACGGTGTCCTCAAAAAAACTAGACTGTAACGGTGGAAAAGACAAACTGTCGACAACCAGCTGTTGAATGACTCAGTTGTTCTGTATCAGGAAGACCTGCATGTTCCAACAATCCTCAGGAACAGTATGATACCACCGTCAATGGGCTACGTTACCGATCGATTATCATTTTTAAGTGCCAAAGTAAAGAACGCGTCCCCAATGGGCACTGGGACTTGCGATCTGCACCCTATTGTAGTATGATCCACGGCCTAATACGCACTAGACTAGCGTGTCGGACCAACCACAGCGCTCTTCGGGGTCCATGATGACTGTATTTGTTCGGTGAGTTTACATCGACACTGCTTCGCATACACTTATTACGTCCCATGACAAGTCCCTCATGTCGTCCATGTTCTAGGCCGTCCCAAGTTCCCTTACCCAATCCCATTGATACCTCCACTATTGATATTACTCGTCAACACCAGGGTCGGGAATTCATCTTTAGCTGCCTACTGAAACTCTAAAAACTGGACTCGATGAAGTTGGAGCCGTCAACCTTCACACCATCTGGGCTCGCCATTTTCACGAGCGAAGGTACACCACGTTTTCAAAGACACTCCGATCGACGGACATGATGATGATTGAGATTTATTGTTCGGGAGGCAGAGAGAAGAATGCGAGAAGTGAGTTGGTCTTCAAACCTGAGATTGCATCATTTTATATGCGCATTTCTCAGAGTGGGGGCTCAGTATTCTGTGGCCCGGGCAGCTCCTATGTGTAAGCAATCTTGACGCTGGTCTGAGTGCCAAACCACGCTGCCTCATGATCAACCATCGTGACCATCGCAAAGGGAACTATCCGTCACTGCTCATTTCCGCCCGTCAAGAATATTTGTCGATTAATTTACTGCGGTCACTCATCCCAGCGCTTTCACTTTCATTGCCGAAGGGGTCGGGCACTCCTTCTCGATCAAGGCATGGTTCGACTGATTTCTCGGCAGTAACTACTACCGTACCCTGGTAACTCCATACTCGCTTGCCAGTAATGCTCTTCGACGGCGTTACGACGAGTTTTCTGTACTCGCTTGCCAGGAACGTTCTTTGATGGCGTTGCGACGAGAGTTTTCATAGATCAGTTGCTTAGGCTGCGACTTCCACGGCGGTGATTCAGAATTACAAATGGCTTTCGAACGTTCCTGAATTCCCCTCGCAGGGAATGTTTATCAATCGCAGGGCAGGCAGTTTCTAGTACCCTGTTATCAGTCGGACCTTACTCGTTTTTTCGAGCTTTTCCAAACCTTGCGGTCGAAGTCTGAACACCCTCATGGCATTCATGACGAAAAGACTCCAGACTCTAAGTACTTGACATTATTTATGCAAACGACTGTAAGTACACAGCTTTCCATAGAATCTCATTCTGCTCGTGCCTTGCACTTAGTCCGAAGTTGAACTCAGCTCATGGTGCTGGCAATGGGCTCTTACATTCGAGTCTAGTCATTTCATTTTTTTCACACACTGCTCGAGTCAAGCACATCATATATATTTACTATTGCCCTTTGTCTGTCTATCCCAGCGGGCTTGTGAATGGCCAGCTGACATGTAGGGATTCCGAATATCACCCCGCAAGCGTACAAGACTTTGCAGCACTGCGTTGGGATTTTGGACTTGACTCCATAATCTAATCTGATTTTGAGCTCGCGCTAGTGAGAGCTGAGAGCCTTGTCCTCGAAAGGGTGAACGTACAAACAATATTACAACCTAGGTGAACGCATAACATCCAAAACGAAATTCAAAATCCACAAGATATCATTGAATTCAAAATGTAAACTAACAAGTATCAAGTTCGACGGCCATGTCTAGTGGGGTATTATGATTTCTCATCATAACTCAAAGCACTTCTACTGTACCGTAACTTCGTTTACGTCGATCACCACGAAGAGTTGGGGAATATGATGTGCCCAGTTTCCGCGTCTCGGTAAGTGAAACAGAATCACAGTAGAAGTGCTTTGAGTTATGATGGGAAATTATAATACCCCACTAGACATGGCCGTCAAATCGGACTCATATATTGCTTTACATCACTTTACATCACTTTATACTGTTTTATAACATCATATCGAGGAAAGGAGCACTTCGGCTGGGAATATCTGAGTCTCACCAGTTTACTGATGACGAAGGGGAGGGCGCATCTCCAAGAGACGATACATGATATCTCGTATTGAGATACCACCAGTTGCAAGCACGAGCGTCTCTAAACCCGTGTGGATGATAGATGGTATACTTTCTAAGAGAGGGTCGCCGCTAATGACGAGTCTCAGATGATTGAGGTTCGTTAGGAAAGGTTCGTGGGTTGTAGAAGTGCGCAGTCTGAGGATGTCTTTGAAGGCTATTCAAGCTTTCTGCTAAATATTCTGCAAAGACATCGTCAGACTACAACCCACGAACCCTTCCTAACAAACCTCAATCATCTGAGACTCGTCATTAGCGACAAGACATGCCTTAAAAAACAAAACATACCATTCAGACTGCTTTTCATTGTGTGCGTGATGGTAAGGACCATGCGGTGTGGCCCAAATAGTATTTGTAATGTTTGTCACCAACTTCGCCTGCTTGTCCATCCAAATTCATCTCCACATGTTCGTAGAAGTAATAAATTGGATTGTGCGTCCTTCCCAGCCCGTGACTCATCTGGTTGTTTAATAAGTCACATGATACAAGAAAAATTCAAACCCAGCATAACCTTATTCTCCGATTCTGTGTACTTACAGTTGTTTGCATAAATACTTAATGTCAATGTATTGCGTATGACGTTAGTCAATCGTTGCTTTGTAGCTGAGTTAGAATTTTGCTTTTGTCCCATCCTCATGATCAGTACGCCTTGCTAGTACTAGTGCACAATAAACTTTACCCACATGATCGCTACCAAAACCAGGATCAATAGTTTGGCTTGCCAACGGGCCTGATGATGCGACACTAGGAATTTCATCACCAATAGAAATTATTCATAACAGTACATTGTACATCAGCTTCGTTCAATGTTCCAACCTCCAGGGTTCCGAGCAGTGCGTGGGCAGCCTTCGAAGCTTCGATTACTGTATGTGGCTGTATGAACGTAACCGGTATTTTGGGACTCTGCTGCCACGTTAGGTGACCTTAGGTCTCCGAACCGCAATTCTCGACACCATGGTGAGTGATCTCGAGACTCGTTCACAGGACGGTACCGGCCATGTGTGTCGTCCTTTACGGTGTGTTTTCAGTTACATTAGTATGATTAACTACAAACAAGTCCGCGAAAGTATAGCCCATACCCGTGATTAGCAGGACAACTTGAAAGTCGGGATCCTCTTGCGAGCTTTGGGACTTCTGATAGGCAAAACATTATGTTCTTTGTACCAATTCCGGTCAGTATGGTAAGCAACGTAATAGATCGTGATGGCGAACCAAAATACCTTGATGTTTACAGTCCACTCTGGTTTCGGTAGCTCTTATCGATATCTTATGACCCCGCCCAGGATGGGACACAAATACAATAAGTCACGCATTCTATATGACTCTGGACTGGGTATCGCATGATTAAGTCGGAGGTCAGGACACATAAATTCTTCGCGTTGATGATTGAAGCCTTACTCCCAGCTGATTTCATCCCTCACCCGGTACCTTCAGATCTTTGGGATGTTCCCTTCTAAGATTTTCCTTTCTATTGTCCTTGTTTTGCTGTCCACTGTGAACGCATCCCCGCAGCGCCGTGAAACTGTCCTGACCCTCAGTTTCACCACTAGGATGAACGTCAGAGCTAATGATCTCAACATCGCTGCCGCCGACAGGGCTCGTGCTCAGGCGATGCTGGATGCTAGTACCACGAACAAGCGTGCTAGCAGCTCCTCGTTTAGCATAGCTGATGCTGTCATGTGTTACACCACCCAAGTTGGTATCGGCAGTCCTGCAACTCAGTGTAAGACTCGCCATCGGGTGACCCCAGATAATTTTGACCAATAGAATTCTCAGACACGCTCCTCATTGATACGGGCAGCTCCAACACCTGGGTGGGTGCAAAAACCGCATACAAAGTCACCAGCACCAGTGTGGATACTGGTCACACTGTCGTATGTCTTTTTCACGACTTCTGCTAAATAATTATTCATGACGACCCTTTAGTCTGTCCAGTATGGTTCCGGCAGTTTTTCTGGAGAGGAATACTTGGATACAGTCACTCTCAGTTCTGATTTGGTCATTATCCAACAATCTATCGGGTCCGCAAGCCAGTCACAAGGCTTTAATAATCTTCAAGTGATGGG